>CAUYQG010191846.1:0-45167 GCA_963574415.1 Tarsius wallacei
TGGGCTCCAGCGATCCTTCCACCTCAGACTTTTAAGTAGCTGGAACTACAGGCGCGCGCTACCACGCCCGGCTAATTTTTGATTTATTGTAGAGATGAGGTCTCGCCAAGTTGCCCAGGCAGGTCTCGAACTCACGGGCTCAGGCAATCCACTCACCTCAGCCTCCCAAAGTGTGGAATTACAGGCTGAGCCACCGAGCCCGGCTGTAAATTCCTGTTTTAAAAATGTGTACAAGTTTTCATTTAGCCAAAGAATTTGCTACATGTTGAACCAAACACACAAAAAATAAACCTAGAGTTCCAGAAATGTTTAGAATAACAGCAGCTTTACTAAAATCAGTGTTTAGCCTTCCACAGGCGCTCCTTTGAGTTGATAGCTGTTACTGTATTAGGATATATTGATTCTGGCCGAATTGCATTACATACTTCATGTTTATTTATTTTATTTATCAGAGAGGGCATGGCAAAATTTGGTTCTTCCTCAACCTTGCACATACAGTAGGTAGATTCAACTCAAAATTTGTTGTTTGGAACTTGGAATTAATTTTTCTCTAGTAAGTTTTATAGATAACATGGTGTCCAGATTACTCAGTGCACTCACACAAAATGATTTTTGCTCATTTTATAGTGTGGTAAGAAAAATTTAGAAGGGAACGAGAAGAGATAAAAAAGAGGAAAGCCAATCTTTGGGGGGAAAATGTGAATTTCTGCTTTAGCCATTCATTCTTACTGAACTTTTTTCTGTGTCCCCGTGCTGTCTTGATCCCTTCCTCCTTTATACATTCCAGCTTTCATGAAATTCTGCCCTACCATTTAGTGCTTCCAATTTCAAAAGCATCTTTTTTCTTCTCTCATCTCCTTAAATTCAAATTCGGGGCAAAGCCATTCAATTAAAGAAATTCATGCAAGTTGAAATGACTGATAACCAATAAGGTTCCTTTCTAGGGAAGTTTGTAATTTTGAAAGAGGATATACATTAATCCAAACAGCAAAATTTTAGACCGCATAATCTAATTAAGAAAAAAAAATCAAGCAGAGTAGGAAAAATTGTTTTACCCTCTTGTTGCTAAGAGTTTCTAAAACCTGTCTGGAGCTTGCTTCATCTTTGGGTTCATCTCTCCTGAGGTGTCCTGGCTTTCACACCTGCTTTCCTTTCCTTCCCATTGAATTCACAGGTTCTCTAGTATCTCTATGTCTTTTATTTTGTTTTGTGTTGTAGATTTTGGGTTGTAGTGGCTACAGGGACTCTGACAATGTAAGAGTTGGTAGGAAGAGTGGCAACTGGGTCATTTTTATGTCAGAAGCTGCATTTTTGTTCAAGGAAAGTTTCACCTTCTTCTGCATCAGTCTTTACCAGAACTTTAACCAATAGCTAATATATGAGGTTTAAAGGTTTGCTTTTCTAACTTTTTGTGCTTATTTTCTGTTGAGCTGTAAAATATTCCAAGGGTGTAGATAATCAGAAAATAAAGGAGTATTCGGGATCATGGATGTCTTATTGATCTGGTTATCTGTCTCTGAATAATTGAATGGACTAGGTTACATATCTTTCAGTTATACAAATGTTAAAATGGTTGGCAAGATTTGTTATTCTCTCTGTCTTTTTCTCTTTAACTGTAGAGGAAGCATTATAGGGGAACTAAATGAAATAAAAACTGAACTCCTTTAAGTTATGGAGGATGTCAGATGATTTGTTTGTTCTCTGTTTCTCCATTGTCTTTTTGAACTATTGATTGTAGTGTTTTTAAAAAGGCAATGGGGAAGGCACGTACAGTTTATCTACTTGTTAGCTCATGTCAGTCATATATTTTAATATAGCTCTCTTGTGTAAGGTAGAACAAAACAAAACAAAACTTATATTGAAAATGGAAAATTTGAGTTCTTTATCAGGGAAACATTCTAGCTCATTATCATAAGGAGAAGCCCAGAGTAGACATAAAACTTGTTTGCATTTTTTTTTGTATATGGGTAAAGAAAATTTACCACTCAACATTAAGTCCCATAGTTTTGGATATCTAGCTTTAAATGACTTACAATATATTAAAAAAACTCAGTCAGCTATCAGACTGCACTGCATTTTTATTTAGTGGTGTTGGGTTGAAACTCTAGAAACACACAGATCTATTAGACATTGACTTTACTTTTCTTTTTAGTAACTATACTAGATCATTTGATCCCTCGTAAATATTATCCTGTAGACGTTTTTTCTCAGAAAGATTGCTAGTCTCATCTTCTAATAACAGTATATATAAGTTGATTGTGAAAAACAATCACAGACCAACAAGTACAAATTTAATTATAAAATTAAAATGAGAAGAACTGGCTTGATGAAATAATTCATACTTCTGACTCAGTCTCCATTTGAAAATATTGATGATTCTGACAAATATTTTTAGAATTCTGGGCAGAAGTGTGTTATCAAGATTGCCAAAAATGCTGGGCGTGGTGGCTTATGCCTGTAATCTCAGCATTTTGGGAAGTAGAGGCAGGACAATTGCTTGAGCCCAGGAGTTCAGAACCAGCCTGGGTAACATAGAGAGAACTCATCTCTACAAAAAAATGAAAAAAAAATTAGCCAAGTGTTGGGGCATGCACTGATAGTCCCAGCCACTCAAGAGGCTGAGGTGAAAGGATGGCCTAAGCCTAGGAGGTTGAGGCTGTGGTGAGCTATGATTGTGCCACTTGTGCTACAAAGCCAGTCCCCAATTCAAAAAATAAGTTTAAAAAAGATTGTTATATGTTTAATCAGAGCCTAGCACATCTGTCTTTTTGTTTACATGACAAATATTGGTATACAGTACGTTCCATTGAGTAAAGATCCCCAAGTTTTTTTGTTAATTATTCTTTAAATGATAAATAAAAGACTTTAATATTTATAGTTTATTTTATACATTTCTGGTTAAAAACAGTTTTACTAATGGAAAGTACTACATTTCCACCCTCCCATCCCCCCCTTTTTTGGCCACTTTTGCCTTAGTTATGCCCTTTGGTAGTTAGTTCATAATAATTAGTAGAATAAACTCTTTAATCCCAATATTGTGAGGTTTTATTTTCAATTAATAAAATTACAGTTTTTCACTGATACCATAACAACCATATTCATTTGCCTGTAATACCATTTCACGTATAAATTTGAAATAGGGTTTATTTTAATCTTTTTTTAGATTTAGTGATGCTTACATGTAGTAAATTAAAACAGAAAATAAGTTTTTAAAAGTAGTATCCTAGTATGTAGTATTATTGGTATTTTCATATTATGGTATAAAGGCATTACTTTGTGAAAGTTCTTTTAATGATGCCATTTAAAAAGTCTTCTGTTAAGGCTTACATGGAAGAGAATATCGTTGAAAGTGGGCTTTTTGGGGGGAAGCTGAGATAATTGATAAATTTTAGATTAAAAAGGCAATGGCATCCAAGCACCACTAATATATACCAACTTATAAAAATTGAAACTATACATTTTACTGATGAATAATTTCAACTGGTAGTCTATATGTTCTTCTTAGATATAATGCTGCTTGATATTCTACTTACTTTTTATTCATACAAATGTATTGCCTTTTTACTGTGTATTGTCCTTTGATAATATCTTTTAAAATTTATTTTAAAGTCTTCAAGCTCATGTATCATTTTTACCTTCTTATCACTTTCGCTTTTTACTGTCTGGTTTGTCCTTCATTGGCTTGGCCTTCCAATACTGTGCCTCCTGATTTTGAAGGCTACAGAAACTTGAGGAAAGCAATCGAGAAGAAAGAAGGTTGGAATATTTCCCAGGTTTTTTTTTTAAAATTAAAATGTCATTTAAATACTTAGTTGCCATTCACAAGAAAATGTGTTATAGAATTATAAATTGTTTCAGACTAGATAAACTGGATGCTCCTAAAAGTATTGATGCTTTTATAACAATAACAACAACGCCATAACATATTTTTAAAAAGTACTTTATGAGACTAAAGCCTTTACTAGATACTTGAATTAAAATTCATGCAGTTTCCTGTGATTTCAGAATAAACTATCATAATTGTAATGATGACTTTTTTAGGCTAAAAATCACCCTAAAACTCCCCACCATTTTATTTATTTAAACAAAATCAGTAATTCTTTGTCTTGCAGAAACTTGTGAGCACAGTGGGAATTGACATTTTGTTGCAGCACATGCTGTCTTGGGTGGGCCTCTCTCTCTACTTGGTATAATCTTTATTGAAAAACAACATTAAAATGACAACAAAGCAAAAGTAAACTGTGGCCTTATGACAGATAAGATTTAGAAGGCATTCTTAAGATTTAAATAGAAAAACATTTTTTGCCTTTAAAAATTGTTTGAAGTGAACATCAAAATCTGTAGTTTTTTTTTTTCCATTTGAAACTTGAGCAAAAGTTGGAAGCATATTTTCATTTTACTGATTTGGAATATGATTTTTAAAGCAAGGATCAAGTGATATTTTACTTCTTATCAGAACTTTTCTTCATAGATTTCCCTAAATAAATCTCCAGATTATATAGTCAAAATTATTAATTAAATAAACTAGTTTCAAAATAATATTTAACTATTTTAGAAACCCTACTTTAAAAATTAATCTCCTATTTAAAATAAGGACTCGAGATCTTTTACTATGCAACTAGTTACAATAAATATCTTACTTCAAATATCTTAAAGCTTAAAATTTTACTTTTAAAAATTACTTCATAATTTATATTTTATAATTATATTCTGAGTGCTATATAGTATTCTAAAGTTTCTATACTTATATTCTATACGTTCATAAATGTTTTAAGAATTCTATACTTAGAATATAATTCTAGTTGTCTGTAGGTCACACTAGAACTCATCTAATCAATACATATTTAAGATAATGTGTTTATTATCTGAACTAAACTATGGCATTACAATTGTGAGATTTCTTCTACTTTGACAGGTCAAAATAAAATTCATCATTAAAATTGTGTGTGGAGGCATGTTACCACCTTAAAATATTCAAGTCCTTTACATGTACTTAGTGAAGAGGATTTATTTCTAACTTTACATCATCTGTAAAGGACAGCAAAAGCAGAACAGTTTTGTGATTCTAGGGCAATGCTTCTCAGCCATAGATGTGCATACAGGTCTTCTGGGGATTTCAATGAAATGTAGATTCTGATTCAATAGGGCTAAGGTGAAGCCTGAGATTCTGCATATCTTGCAAGCTTCCGTGTCTGTGAACTAAACTTTGCAAGATTCTAGAATACTGGTCCAGGATCCAAGATCCCTGGCT
Organism: Tarsius wallacei; assembly: GCA_963574415.1. Taxonomy (NCBI): domain Eukaryota; kingdom Metazoa; phylum Chordata; class Mammalia; order Primates; family Tarsiidae; genus Tarsius; species Tarsius wallacei. Next base: position 5,252 of record CAUYQG010191846.1, read on the forward strand.
TTAGGCCTCTTGAGTGGATTAACTTCTCCTGGCCACAGTTTCCTTTTTGTTTGTCAAATGAAGGGCTTAATTACTAATGTTCCTTCCAGCTCCCAAGATTCTGATTCTATAGAAAGTGCAAATTTAAATATCTTCCTTTGCTGCCTAGATAGGTATTTAAGGTATTAATTTGTGTCAGATTATCAAGGAAAATTTGAATATTTGAGGTAAAATAATTATAAGTATCAACTTGTATTTTAAAAGCTTCAGCCTTAAATGTGATTTGTAAAGGTAAATTAATAATGTAAAGTTATGGCTGCTGATTTTTCTGCATCAGAAGTGGCATGGACAACTTATATGAATTAACTTAACACATAAGTGAAAGAAAACTTTTGTTAAACTGGATATTGGCAACTTAAAGGGAGCAAAAGGGTGTGTTGAGTCCAGTGTTTGAAATAAGGCAGTCTTATGGCCATAAACCTGAGCAAAAGGGGACTTGGGTTGGAACTTGAAGTTATGAAGGAACTGACAATAATGAAAATTGTATGCTGCAACAGTCAAGTTAGAGGGAGAGACTGTATTGGGGAAGGGATTAGGAAGACCTGATGGGAGATGTCTTCCTGATACATTTTCCTTAGCCCTACATTTCAGGCTTAAGCCTCAAGCATAGCACTCCTGTCCTTTTAATGCGATAATCTGATGGAGGCAGAATTTCCTTCGAGATTTTCAACTTGAACTGCATGATAACGGAAAACCAGCAGTCTTGGTATATTATAAGAAACCCAAGAGAAGCATTCAGTATATCACATACGATTATTTCTTATTTGTTATACAAGTTCTTCCCAGGTGGTTTCTAGTTTTCTTCAAGTTTGTTTTTCTCTAACAAAATGATTCAACCACACTCATGGAATCCTGTGACAAGTTACCTGGTTTCTTGTTGGTACTACTACTTGTACTTTCTTCTCACTCCAGAGATATGCTGTCTTCTATGCATCTTTCAAATTGTACCATTCTGCTTCAACATAACTAGTACATGAGACACATAGGCAAATTCAAACAGAGGTGCTTATGAATAGTAACAGGGATTGATTTATTTAACCAACACTTACTGCACATTTATTATGTGCCAGGCCCTGGGCAGTAGGGATGTAATGCTGAGTTGAACAGATACAATCTCTTCCCTTATGAGACTTGTAGACTAATGGGAAAGACAGACATTAAAGAAATAATAACATAAATAAACAAAAATGACAAACTCTGAAAAGTGCTCACAAGGGAAAAGTATTTATATTTGTATTGTTCTGAGTACAAAAACATCTAATCTTGAGACTAGGTGCCTAGAATTAAACATTACAGTTAAACACTTATATTAGGACTTAAATGAGATTAATTTTTTTCATAGACACTAAAAATAAATTCATGTATTAGAAAAATTATTTAATCTGATAGAATATATGAAGGAAGTGATCAGTGTTAGTAAACTATTCTGATAGTTTTTAAGCTCTTTCCAGAGGAATTTTACTTGGAGAATATTGCCTTATTCAAGTATTTTTTTATTCCTAATTATTTAAAAACGTATGATAGCACAAAAAGAAATCTTTTACACATAGATTAATTTAAAGTTTGCTTTCTTAATATTATTTAGCCTAATTAAATGTATGAGTCTAGAAAACAGAAGTGTAACTTCTGGACATAATTTGGGTTGTTAAACCAAAAATGATTTGAGTGCACAAAAACTTTGCTCACTGTAGTCTTCTGTCTTCTCAGGGCCACCAGGTCTGAATTAATTTATTTGTCTAAACTGTCATAAACTAAACCTAACTGACACCAGTGTGTAGTTATGGCAGTAGGTACTAGGTAACTGAAGAGGAAGGCTTCCAATTATATGGTAAATCTTGTGGCAGACACTAGAATTTTCTATTCATTCAAAAGGCAGCCTAATCTCCAGGCAGATTTGGTATGCAAAGACCCATTCTGTGAGACCATAATGAGGTGCTCCAGGGCGGCCTTAGAAAACAGAGCTTGTGACTTTACCAGGAGACCTGAGCATGCTGATGGATATGGCCATTGCAGACAAACTTACTGTGGTCAGATTTATTCTGGATCTTTAAATTTACACTTAAACTTATTAGGATATCAATAAAAATGTAGTTTTTATATATCTTTGCATTTATGTGGGAGAAGTTTTATGTGTTCAAAGGAGAAAACAATAATGTTTGATTTCCTTTGAGTTTAAACTGCATTACATTCTAGTTAATAGGCTGTCATTGTGACTAGTTCTTAGCAGTCTTGTCAGATCTTGTGCTTTGGGATATAATCTATTCCTCACTGTTTCTAAAAAGTACGTTTTTCTGCAGTGATATAAATCATGACACTATTGGTTGAATGGCAATTTCTATTTTTCTCTGAAGCATCAGACAGGATAGCTTTGCTCAGTCAAGTGACCAAGTTTTTAAGTTCGTTTTCACAAATAATGTATAATTTTTAAAAATCTGAGAAAGTGAACAATTTTCCTTTCTACTTTAACACTATACCTTTATGTTCCTTTTTTTTAGTGTGGCTGGTAAGGAGGATAATACAGACACTGACCAGGAGAAGAAAGAAGAAAAGAGTGTTTTAGAAAGAGAAAACAATGAATTGGAAGTGGTAAGTATGAAAAAAATGAACTTGTAAGCTTTAGTCACTGGATTAAGTTGTCTTAGTTGCTAGTAATTTACTAGCTTATATGTAGAAAAGGGAAGTGTTTATCATGCATACAGTTTAACCTATTTCCTTGAGGATTTCTTTTCTTCAGAAATGTGAGCTATAAAATACTGGCAACTTTTCATCTTGTGTGTTGTGAAAGCATTGTGTGTGTGTGTGGGCGAGGGGGCTGGAGGAAGGGATAGGATACTATGAGAGATGAAATAATCTTTGATTTAGGACAAAACTGTTATGTAGTAACCTTAAAATCTTGGAATAATTTTTGCACTGATAAAAAATAATTTTTTTTTTTTTTTGAGTTGGAGTCTCACTCTGTCTCCCAGACTGGAGCGCAGTGGCACGCTCCCGGCCACCGCAGCCTCGACCTGCTGGGCTACGGCGATCCTTCCGTCTCAGCCTTTTAAGTAGCGGGAACTACAGGCGTGTGCTACCACGCCTGGCTAATTTTTTTTTTTTTTATGTATTGTAGAGATGAGGTCTCCCCAAGTTGCCCAGGCGGGTCTCGAACCCATGGGTTCAGGCAATCCACTCACCTCAGCCTCCCAAAGCACGGGATTACAGGCTGAGCCATCGAGCCCGGCTGAAAAATAATTTTTTTTCATGCTTTCTGTACTTTGTACTCCAACAGCCTCTCTTAATGAGGTAATCGGTTTGCTTTGCCAATATTGTGCTATTAATGGTCACAAATCATTTTAGGAAGAGAGTCAAGAAGTGAGTGATCATGAGGATGAAGAAGAGGAGGAGGAGGAGGAAGAAGATGACATTGAAGGGGGTGAAACCTCTGATGACTCAGATTCCGAATCAGATGAAAAAGGTACTGGTGCTTTAGTACAGAGACAAAAATGCTTTTTGGGACAGAAAACTCTTGTCATTCTTTATTTCATACTTAATGAAAGCAGCTTTTAGGACTACCGACCTACATATGCCCTCCAAGGCTCATGTACTAAACAAATGAAGATTTTTTTCTCTTATTGTATTTAGTCATTGTGTGATTTCCATCCCTATTTAGTACATACAGTATTTGTTGTCTTTGACCAAAGTGAACACTCTTTATCTTTTTCACCTTTTGGTTTATCTAGGATATCTTCCTAATAACTATCAAGTAAATAAAACGACTTAGATATAGATCGTGGTTTTTATGCTCTTCTTTAAAAGCTAGAATTATGATATTTTGGCCTATTTCCAGTATTTTATTTTCTTCTCTTATAAATAGCCAATTATCAAGCAGACTTAGCAAACATTACCTGTGAAATTGCAATTAAGCAAAAGTTGATTGATGAACTAGAAAACAGCCAGAAAAGACTGCAGACACTGAAAAAGCAGTATGAAGAGAAGCTAATGATGCTGCAACATAAAATTCGAGACACTCAGCTTGAAAGAGACCAGGTGCTTCAAAACTTAGGTAATAAAGTTCAAACTAAATCATCAAGATGGGTTTTTGTCTTCTCTTCTTCAAGAAGAAAAAGAAATTAGAAGCCACATTCACTGTTTTTTTTGTTTTTGCTTTTTTGACAAGTCAAAATCTATATCTTTTATTTAAGAATTATATATGGCCTGTAAGGGACTTTCTGGCCACATTTGATGTTATTTTGTCTTGTTATGTTAAGTATTCTTCTTTTTTATATTGATATCTGTCTAGACTATTTAATTATTTTATCCAAATTTGTGGCTAATTGTTTTAAAGTCTTGAGTGATTGAAAGGCATCCTGGCCATCTGAGGTGTGGGAGTTTGGAAAATTTTCTTCTCTAAGGTCATGAGTTATAAATCTGTGAAATAAGATCTGTGTCTCACAAAAAACAAATACAAATATCCTTTGATCACTTAGGCTCCGTAGAATCTTACTCAGAAGAAAAGGCAAAAAAAGTTAGGACTGAATATGAGAAGAAGCTCCAAGCCATGAATAAAGAACTGCAGAGACTTCAAGCAGCTCAAAAAGAACATGCAAGGTTGCTTAAAAATCAGTCTCAATATGAAAAGCAATTGAAGAAATTGCAGCAGGATGTGATGGAAATGAAAAAAACCAAGGTATTGATTGTGTTTTTCATTAAATTTTGATGTTAAGGATGCTTGTGTCATTTGGGACAAAAACAAAAACAAAAACACCCTATTATGGCTCTTTCCATATTCAAGAAAAGGTAACTCAGTCTAACAAATGATGCATTCCTTTGGCAATTAGAAGTTGTTTATGATAGTCATCTCTTATCGGAGTTGCTAAAAATCATGCAGTTAGACTTTGATAGTTATTTCTTCTCATAAAACTCTGAGACAAGGTTAACAAAATATTTTAAACTTGCAAAAAAGCATAGATAAGAACATAGTCAACACTATATCCACTATCTGGTATAAAATATTGAACATTACAAATGTGCACTAACCCTCCTCTATATCCCTTTCTGATCAGATTTCCCATTCGCCACGAGCTTACAGCTGTCTTAAATTTGGTGTTTATCTTCCCCATGCATAGAAAGTACTAGTTTTATTTCCCTAACCAAAGATAATTTGTGAGTCCTGATATGTTATCTGTTTTTGTTGTGGGATCAGTTGTTCCTAACATCTGGCATGAAAATCAACATAGTTTCCTTAAAATAGTAAACATGGAAATGACTTAGGAAGTACCGTTATGCATCACTTAACGACAGGGGTATGTTCCGAGAAATGTGTTGTTAGGCAATTCATTGTTGTGTGAACCTCATAGAGTGTATTTACACAAACCTACACATTATAGTCTACTACACATGTAGGCTATGTGGTACAGCTTATGGCTCCTAGTCTACAAACCTGTACAGCATGTTACTATACTGAATACTGTAGGCGATTGTAGCATGATAGTAATTGTGCATCTAAACATCGAAACATAGGAAAGGTACAGTAAAAATACAATATAAAAGGTAAAAAAATACGACACCTGTACAGCTTTTTGTATAAGCTTATTCTATAAACTTTTTTCATTTTTATTTTTAATATTTTTTCTTTTTACACATTTTCATTAGAAACTAAGACACAAACACATACACCTTGCTTTATCATGATTTGCTTTATTGTGCATCACAGATAATGCATTTTTTACAAATTGAAGTTGTGACAGCCCTAGATTGAGCATATCTATTGGCACCATTTTTCAACAACATGCGCTCACTTTGTGTCTTTGTGTGAACATTTAACAGTAAACTATTTTAAATTAAGATATGTACTGTATATTTAAAAAAATATAATGTGATTTCATATTTAGTAAACTGTAGTATATATAAACATAACTTTTATATGCACGGAAGCCAAAAAGCCTGTGTGATTTCATGCTATTGAATGCAGTATTTACTTTATTGTGGTGATCTGGAACCAAACCTGCAAAGTCTCCAAAGTATATTTGTATGGTACACTTTCCATGAATGGAGCTTGCATGACTTTAAGTTGCTCTGGGTGAGTCAGTAAATGAGTGTTGAGTTAATGTTAAAGCCTAAAATGTTACTATACATTGCTGTAGACTTTATAAATATCACACTTAGACTATACTAAATTTATTTAAAATTGTTTTCTTCTTTCAATAATAAATTAACGTAAGCTTACTGTAACTTTTTAACTTCATAAACATTTCAGGTTTTTAAATTTTGGCTCTTTTGTAATAACACAGCTTAAAACACAAATGCATCATACAGTCATTCAAAATATTTTCTTTCTTTATATCCTTATTATATAAGCTTTTTTCTTTTTTAAATTTTTTTTAAAACTTACATTAGCCTAGGCCTACACAGGATCAGGATCATTAATATCACTGTCTTCTACCTTCACATTGTCTTAAAGGTCTCCAGGGGCCTACAAGAACATTCTGTAATGCCTTCTGAAGGACCTACCTGAGGCTGTTTTACAGTTAACTTCTTTTTTAGAAATGAGTATAAGGAGAATACTCTAAAACAACTATAAAAAGTATAGTATAGTAAATCCATAAACCAGTAACATAGTCATTTATTATCATTATCAAGTATTATGTACTATACCTAATCTTAAGTGCTGTACTTTTATATAGGTGGCAGTTCAGTAGGTTTGTTTATGCCACCTTCATCACAAACACATTAATAATTCTTTGTGCTATGATATGACACTATGATGTCTCTAGGAAATAGGACTTTTTTAGCACCATTATAACTTTATCAGATCACCGTCGTATATGTGGTTTGCTGTTGACTGAAACATTGTTTGCAGCATGACTGTAATTAGATTACTATGTTGTATAGTTACTGATAACAACAATAGCTAAAAATTATTAAGTGCTTATTATGTGCCAGGTACTGTTAAAAACACTGGTATTGATATATTGAATTCTCACAAAAACTCAATGCTCTGGAAATATTATTTTATAGATGAGAAAACCAAAGCCTAGAGAGGTGAAGTAATTTATTTAAGGTCACACGGCTATTGATAATAAACTAAGTATCAAAATAGAACAACAGAATACTGACTATGAAAGGCACAAGGCACTAAGCTATTTGATGGCAATGTATTAGAAATAGAAATACATCAATCTGACAAAAATAAGAATTGACCATTTAAAATGTGCAGCATGGAACTTATTTGTGGTTATTTAATGAATTTTATGATAGAGTAATTATAATAGGTGTACATACCTAATATTTTAGGTTCGTCTAATGAAACAAATGAAAGAAGAACAAGAGAAAGCCAGGCTGACAGAGTCTAGAAGAAACAGAGAGATTGCCCAACTGAAAAAGGATCAACGTAAAAGAGAAGTGAGTGAACTTTAACTCTCAGTTGTATAAGAATGTTGTACGTTGAAAAATATTGTTTAATAGATGGAGGAAACATTTCTGACAACTGGACTATTAAATACAGGTTAAGGACAATAAATAAGCATTAATTTTTTAAAATGCCATTTATTTGAATATGTGAATTATAGTAATTCAATATGAAAGTTCACAAAAAACACTGAAATATTCTAAATTTTATTTGAGATTTATTTTCCAGATGAAGAGATAAAAGTAAGTGGCAAAGAATGACTGGTTATCTCTAGGGTTACCAAGATACTAGTTGTAGTATGATATAAAAGAGCTATTTTAGGATGGTTCTGAGATAGTTTTGTCACTAGAGTTTCTTATAAATGTTCCTGGAATAATAACCAGTCCTCACTACAAGAGACTTTTCTAAGAACTATTAAAAATTACTTGCCTCAAGAATTCTACATCTATGAATTTAGACTAAATTTTTTTTTTTTAATTACCATGTTTTAAAATCTTCACTTTAGGCTTACTTATAACTGTGAAAAAAAGTAAAAACAAGCAAGCTCTTTGACAGTAGGGAGAATGTTTCTATATATTATGGTCCATCCCATTTTAGAGGTTGTTATTCATTCATTTAAAATTAGAATTTGAAAACTGTATAGTTATATGAAAATGACTGTGATTTAACATTAAATATAAAGTAGCATTGAATAAATGTATGCTTCATTGCAATAAGGGAAAAATTGAAGGAAGCATACTAATATGCTAACTGTTGTTATATTAGTGTTATAGTTTATTGTTGATCTTTTTTTCCCTTTCTTTCTAAAGTTTTGGCAATATAGCTATTTCATTAAAATGAAAAATTATATTTATGATAATTTTTCTCACAGAGGCCATCCCCTTTCCCCTTCCCAATATTGGCTAGATTTTTGCTGCTGTTCCATTTTTCATGCTCAACTTTTTCTATATCTCCCTGGAAAAGATACAGGCATAGAGCATAGACATATATGTACATATTTTTAAAAATCTACTTTGGGAGGCAAAGAGAAAACTTAAGGAGATAGAGAGAAGGGAGAAATGAGGTAGAAAAGTAGATACTTTGGCCAGATGAGTTCCATATTTATGGCTATAATTCCTCTTCCCTTTTTTTCCCCAGTACACTACTATTTTTATAATTAATGCATTTGTCACATTAAATTCCTGGGCATTTTAGATTTTGATTATACCCATATGATTTTACTGAAATCACACTCTAACATACTGCTCTTTTTTTTGGTTTTGAGACGGGGTCTTACTATGTTGTCTAGGCTGGCCTCAAACTCCTGGATTCAAGCAGTGCTCTCAGTTCAGCCTCCCAAGTGGCTAGGATTACAAGCACACGCAACCACAGCTGGCTCTTTTCCACTAATTTTTTTAAAAAATTGAGATGTAGTTCACATATCATAAAATTCATTATTTTTAAGTATACAATTTAGGCCAGGTGTGGTGGCTTACAGCTGTAATTACAGCACTTTGGGAGATGGAGGTGAGAGGATTGCCTGAGCCCAGGGGATCAAGACCAGCCTGGGCAACTTGGCAAGACCCTGTCTCTACAATAAGTCAAAAAATTAGTCAAATGTGATAGTGCATGACTATAGTTCCAGCTACTTGGAAGGCTGAGGAAGAAGAATCATCTGAGTCCCAGCAGGTCGAGCATGCCCACTGCACTCCAGCCTGCAGAGTGAGACTATAACTCAAAAATAAATAAGTAAAGAAAGAAAGAAAGGAAGGAAGAAAGTATATTCACAAAATTGTAAAAACAAACAAACAAAAACACCGCTATCTAATTCCAGAACATTTTTATTACTGTAAAATAAAACCCCCTATTCATTTGCAGTCACTCATTATTGCCCTCTGGCCCCTGACAGTCACTGATATACTTTTTGTCTCTATGAATTTGCCTACTCTGGATACTGCATGTAAATGGAATCATACCATCTGTGGCCTTTTGTGTTGTCTTCTTTTACTTAGCGTGATGTTTTCAAGATTCATCCATGTTGCAGCATGCATTGGTACTTTATTCCTTTTTATGGCTATGTGAATAGAGCACCTTTTGTTTGTTCATTTATCAACTGATGAACATTTGGGCTGTTTCTACTTTATGGCTATTTATTTTGTTTTAAATGAAAACTTTTGAACTGGATGCAGTGGCTCATGCCTGTAACTCCAGCACTTTGGAAGGTGGAGGTGAGAAGATTGGCTGAGCCTGGGTTTTCAAGACCAGCCTGGGCAATTGGTGAGACTTGGTCTCTACAATAAATAAAAATTAGCTGGGGGTGGTGCTGTGTGCCTGTAGTTCCAGCAACTTGGAAGGCTGAAGTGGAAGGATCACCTGAACCAGCAGCAGGTTGAGGCTGTGGTGGCCATGAGCATGCCACTGCACTCCAACCTGGGCAACAGAGTGAGACTCTGACTCAAAAAAAATAAATAAATAAATAAAAAGAAAGAAAGAAAAGAAAACTTGTGGAGCACAGGAATAACTTTTCTTCAGGGTATGCTACTTAATTCTCTATTACTAATTTATATGCTATATAAGAGATTAGTATTGAACATTTAACTCCTGGGATGGAACTTTTGAATATTTTTATAATATATGATGTCTATATTTTATTATAAAGATGTGAGGCTGACTAATCACATGCAAAGCTAACATTCAAGGTCCCTTTCTCTTGTATGTGTTGCTTTGTATACATATTGATCTCTTTTCTTAGTTGTTCCTTGTCATCTACATCTTTGAACTCTAGAAAACCAAGTATGATATTTGTATGCCATATACAAATATAAATGTATATTTGTATACCATACACAAATATGAATGAGCTTAAGATTTGGTTCTAATTGGAAGAAATTTAATGTAATAACAGGTTTTAAGCAATATGTTAATTTCGATAGTTCATTCATTTTAAAAACATTTATTAACTTTGTTTTTATGTTAGTCGTGTGGAAGGCAATGAGGATAGGGCGGTGATAAGATAGAGTCATTTTCTCAAAGGATTTTCAACTAATGAGATAGGAATATGCATAAACATTAAAAGGTGATCTGTTTGAGTTTGGTATATAAAAATGAGGGGTTATTCATTATATAGCAGGGCTTAAGTGCTAGGAAAAATGTCTGCAATGAAGTCCAACTCTTAAGCTTTTTCATAGAGTTGAATAAATGGTACAACTAGAACTTAGATGTATATTTCTTTTTAGTCCAAACGTTTTTTCCTAAATTATATCTCTATAGAATGGCTTGAAGTAATACATAATTAGTTATCTTTATCATCTAGAGTACCTAGAAGCAAATTGATCAACAATATTGACATGTTTCATTGTCCATTTACCCACCATAGTAACATTTCCAAAGTTATTATAAAGTATCAATGCAATTAATACGAGTTCTCCCTATATTTTAAGCAGTTTATAATTATCATACATATTGTAAAATGACTACTGAAAATATTCTAAGCTATGCTTCTTCCTATTTGTCTCAGCCAGCAACTAAAATAAAAATTAAACGAGGCCATATTTGTAAAGCATTTTAGAAAAGTACTTGACATAGTAAGCCCTATATGAGTGTTAAATAAAGGTATGTGGCACAGATATAACTTTTCATTTTTCAGATATGGATGGCTATATCAGTATGTATTTGTGTTTGTTGGAGTAAAATAGCTATATCTGTACTAATGGATGCAAGATTGTTAACTTAGATTCTGCTAAGAACTACAAATTTCCAAGGAGTAGGGAAATATGTTAATATGGTGTTAGTAAGGAAGTATTGTATCTTTCAGTTTACTGTGTCAGCTTATTCAATATTATTTTATAGCATCAACTTAGACTTCTGGAAGCCCAAAAAAGAAACCAAGAAGTGGTTCTTCGTCGCAAAACTGAGGAGGTACAGTAAGCAAGTTGACCATTTGGAAAATATATTCTGACTTTGAGATAAATTATGTATTTCTATAGACTCAGAGAATGAGTTGACTTTTGTTGCTATTTCAGGTTACAGCTCTTCGTCGGCAAGTAAGACCCATGTCAGATAAAGTGGCTGGGAAAGTCACTCGGAAGCTGAGCTCATCTGATGCCCCTGTTCAGGATGCAGGTTCCAGTGCAGCTGCTGTTGAAACAGATGCATCAAGGGCAGGAACCCAGCAGAAAATGAGAATTCCTGTGGCAAGAGTCCAGGCCTTACCAACACCCACAACAAATGGAACGAGGTCCACATAATTCTATTCCTACCAACATGATCGTTGTGGGCATTAATCCTGAACCTTATACTTTTAAAAATGAAAATAAAATAGCGCATTATTTGGCAGTAAACAATCAAATAAGTGCACAAGTAATCATGTTTGTCTGTTTTTATGTGATTATAGAAAAAAATATCTGAGGAAAGGATTGACTGGCCGAGTATTTACTTCCAAGACAGCTCGCATGAAATGGCAGCTCCTCGAGCGCAGGGTCACAGACATCATCATGCAGAAAATGACCATTTCCAATATGGAGGCTGATATGAATAGGCTCCTCAAGGTGTGGAAAATAGAAAGTAGATATGCTCCCTCTTAGCTGACTGTTAATTTTACTCTCCCAAATGTGTCCCCAGTGTACATTTAATACTTACCAAGTTCTTTTTTGGGTGGTTTTATTGTACTGTGTATTAAATATAGATGAACATCATTTCTTAAAATCCAACCTGTTTTCTTAATAGCAACGAGAAGAACTCACAAAAAGACGGGAAAAACTTTCAAAAAGAAGAGAGAAGATAGTCAAGGAGAATGGAGAGGGAGATAAAAATGTAGCTAACATCAATGAGGAGATGGAGTCGCTAACTGCTAATATAGATTATATCAATGACAGTATTTCTGATTGTCAGGCCAACATTATGCAGATGGAAGAAGCAAAGGTTTGTAATTTTAAAATGTCTAGTGGCTTAATGAAAAATATTTTGTATTGTTTTTCATTAAACACCCTTGAATATTTACATGGAGGAATTTTCTGTTTATTCTGATTCTTAGGTTGTATAGGCATGCTACTCCCTGCCTCCTCTCCGGATTTCTCTGCTGGATTTGTGATACAATTTATTGTTTATTTAACACATGAATAATTTATTACATTCTGCCTTGAATTCTTAACTGTTTAAATGTGTCTTGTCTTTTAAACTAGACCATATGTTTCTTGGCGTAGAGATCATGTATTATACTTTTCTGAGCAGTCTCATTGGCAGTACTAGCAAATAAATTCGTGAGACAATAGTCTTTTGCCTTCTGTTTAAATACATTCACCTCAGAGTAATGATTATAGTAATATGTTGGTTTGATGCAGGAAGAAGGCGAGACATTGGATGTTACTGCAGTCATTAACGCCTGCACCCTTACAGAAGCCCGATACCTGCTAGATCATTTCCTGTCAATGGGCATCAATAAGGTAAAATTTAGCTGTCTAACTACTAAAAACCTTAGTTTTGACTAATTCCTTGTAGTTTTGTTTATCTTTCCTCATTAACCCTTTTCTTTGTAATTAGGAAGATTCTTCTTCCTAATTGGAAAGTATTCCTGTCACCTTTCTCTAGAGTTAAGAAAAGTTAACAATAATAGATCAATTTCACTAGCTTGCCATCTATTGTGCTTATAGATTAGAACAGATAAACAACTTAAAGAGAATTTCCCTTTTGCTTTATCAAAGGAAAATTTACAAAAAAATTCACGGAGTACAAACAAATTTGGCATCATACCTGGTTTAATACTGATTCTAAAGAATCAGTTCAAAAGAAAATCAGAAAAGAAAAAAAAAATAGTTGTACCATCCTCCTCTTTTGAATGTAAATGATTTAATTTGTCACCTGTAAAAAAATTTTACCCAAATGTTGAAGGTGTTAATGATTTCTGATTTACTTTTTTTCCTATGTTAGAACTGTGTTAGCCTCTTTATATTCTGTTCTTTCACTTAATCTTCACAATGTACCAGTATGTAGGCATTATTTATATCATTTTGCATATGAAGAAACTGAGAATCCAGAAAGATAATATCTTGGACAGGTGAACAAGCTAGTAAGTGGAGGAGTTGGAATGAATCGAGGTCTATTTGATAGCAAAGTACATCTATCATATGCGTTTACTATTTATTACAAATCTTTGTGTGGTAGATTCTGTTTTGTGTGACCTAAGATAATTTTTTGTTGTTGAAGGGTCTTCAGGCGGCCCAGAAAGAGGCTCAAATTAAAGTACTAGAAGGTCGACTCAAACAAACTGAAATAACCAGTGCTACACAAAACCAACTCTTATTTCATATGCTGAAAGAGAAAGCAGAATTAAATCCTGAGCTAGATGCTTTACTAGGCCATGCTTTACAAGGTAATTTGAAGTAAATTTTAGTTAAATGATATTGCATGATAGCTTTGCTCTTATAACATGCTATATTACATCTCTTTCCTCTATGGCTTGATTGAATAGATGCTATATTTACCTAATGCTTTTAATAATTATTTCTTTTTTTTATTTGCATGTGTAAATTTTGGGAAAGTAATTATTGTCATTTAAAGAAATGATTACCAACTTAAAATGGCTTACTTAACCTTATTAAACAATTAGTTTGTATGGGTAAAGAAGATCAACCAAGTTTCTGAATTGGTTATTGAAATTACTTAAAAATATTAACCATGTTTCATTACTTTATATATCTAACTGCCTTTAAAATAAATATGTGTTTGCTATGGCATCTATTCTACATATCTTGTAAATGATATATAATCTTGTTTTATGTGGGAGTTCTTAACATTGGATCTGTTTTGATTGGAGTATTGCTTTTTGTTTCCTTTTTGCTGTTATTTACACAGATCTAGATAGCGTACCATTAGGTAAGTATGTTTAGCTTTCTGTGTATCCTACAGCTGCATGAATTACTAATTGTTCATGTACACTAATTGTGGTACATCTTATTTAAAATTTTTATTAGCAATCAACTGGTTTTTGCATGATCTTTTTGGAAATGTATCTATGACCACAAACATACTAAGTCTTTTATCTTTATGAAGCATTCTTGATTTTAAAATTCTTAGATGTTTAAAGAAGTATATTTTGTTACTTGTCTTTTTTTTTTTTTAACTCCAGTTTTGGCACCAGATTTATAAACCCTCTGAGTTCTTTCTCTTTCTTAAAGAAAAAATTGGAATATGTGTTCCTTAAAATTTTTTAAATATATCTATTAACTTGCATCTATTATTTTAACCTCATAAATAACTTTCTTTTGTATATATCTTTGTTACATACTTGTATTTGACATATATTTGCTATATTTTAATCTATTTTATTTTTTGTGAAATTAGTCACACACTTTTCGATATTGTAAATAACAAAATTATCCAATGGATTTTATCTGAACAGGTTGAAACAATATTTATAATATAGCATAATATTTTTAAGTTAGAAAGGGCTTCTAAGATTATTGAGTACAGAGATTTTCAAGTTTTTTCTCCAGCCTTTACAACATTCACTTGAAGGACACCCACACATTTGTAACATCTCTGCCACTTCTTAGTGATAATGCACATGAAAGATCCAGAGTATCAGGGACATTGTATTACTTGCAATTTGTCTGAATGATTATTTTGGGACAATTTGTATTTAATTAAAATTATTTAAAAGTCTCAACAATTTCTAATTATACAGTTGTCAAAAGTTTACTAGATGCAAATACTTAAAGGAAAGTAAAATAACTGAGAGATTAAATATAACTATCTCTCTGTTAGAATTAATATATTCTATGAATCTGCGTTTATTTTAAATAATAAGATGTTACACAAATAAGATACATGACCTATTTGATTTTTTAGATGTTTATACTACATGTTAATAGCAAAATAATATTTCCTTGAGATGAGCTGCACAATGTATATATGGAAGGCTATTATTTTAAACTTCTCAAAGACAAGTAGAAGAAGTAGGGTTGATTAAATGGGACCATGTTAGCCTGTTCAAGAACCTGACCTTGTAATAATCGTTTTTTCCATTCCATGTGTTATCAAGCATGTTTCTTTCACTTCCTCTCTCCATTTCCCTCTCCCTCCCCTTCCTTTTATTCCTTCCCTATCCTGTTGTCACTCCTCTTCTTCTTTCTATCCTCCTCTTCTTTCTCTTCTTACTTCTTCTTCCTCTTCTTACTTCTTCTTCCTCTTCGTCCTTCTGTTCCTCTTCTTCATCTTCCTCCTTTTTGTTCTCCTCTTCCTTCTCCTTGTTCTTAGTGTCTCAATTTATAGTAATATATGCTGTTTTTTTTTTTAACTTGAAAGAAAAATTATTTGGTGTCCTTTTCTGCAGAAAAATATTAATCTGCTAATTTGATGAGCAATGCTACTTTTTACAACTTTCAATCACATAGTTTGAAGAAGAGTCAGGCACAGAGTGTAGAAACCCATTCAGCTGATGCAACCTGGGACCCATGGTAGAAATTTGCCCTGGGGATTTGAGCTCTATCTAGACTAGAGTAGCTGGATGAAAAGCACAGGAGGAGAAAACAATGAAATTTAAACCCACACAAGCTACACAGCCTTAGATATGAGGGGGACCCCCCCAAAACCTGAATTATCTTTTCTTGGAGGGCAGCCCCTTGTAGTAAATTTGGAATTTGTTCCTCCAAATCAAATGACCAACCAAAGTTTTTACCTGGAAGTTTTGAGAAAGTTGTGTCACGATTTGTGGAAGAAATGTCCCTAGTTGTGGCAAACAGGTGACTAGTTCTTCCATCATGACAATGTACCTGCCCACACCGCACTGAGTGTTCAACAGGTTTTGACCAAAAATGGCATGATCCCCATGCCCTAACCCCCCTATTCATCTAATCTCCCCCCAAGCAACTTTTTTTTTTTGGTTTCCCTAATGTATAAAGTCCTCAAAGGGAAACGTTTTGCCAGTGTGGAAGAGGTGAAACAAAAAATGGCAGAAGTACTAAAAGTCATCAAACCAACAAGTTCAAAAATAGTTTTGAGCAGTGGAAAAAGTGTTTAGGTGGGTGTATTGCATCAAACAGAGAGTGCTTTGGAGGTGACTGACATTTAAACATGTAAGAATAAATACATACTTTTTAATAAGTGAATTCTTATTTTTTGAGTCCCCTCACATACATTGGTTTAAAAAACATGTATTTAGCTCTCCAGTTTTATCTCAAACATTGGACTGGGTGCTAGGATTCAAAGATGAACAAGATGCTGATCTTATCCTATGAACTTGATGCCCCTGCTGGGAGTGACAGACTTTGAACAGATGATGATACATTGCAGTGCAGGCAATACAGAAGTCTATATAGAGTTATTGGAGTACAGAACAGGGTCACTTAACTAGAATGAAGGCATCAATAAAGGTTTTCTGGAGGAGATGACATTTGAGCTGAAACACACATGAAGAAAAGGAGTTATCCAGGAAAAAGACAAGGTTGAAGGGGGTCCAGAGAAGAGTCATTCTGGGCAGAGGGGCAGTACAAGGTAAGGCATGAAAATTTAGCCTCACTTTTGCATGCATGAGGTTCGCAAACAGGTTGATACTCTGTAGCAACAAGTATACAACGTGGAACTTAAAGCTAGAGGATGAGTCTGGGCCAGCACCCCATGCTAACAGGATTGTACTTTTGTAGCCTTTGAAGGACATCTTTATTTTCCTGTACCTATGTTGGGATTCCTAAGTAATCCCTATCTTCAGAGATTTGCCAGAAGACTCATGAGACTTAGCTTGTAGTTGGAATCATGGCTAGGCTTTATGAGAGCATTGTCCATAAAGGCAGAAGGCACAAATGGACTCTGGAGAACTCCGCGGCCAGGCTTCCTTATACTCTCTCCTACCCATGAGAGATCACACAGAGTACAGTCTTCCCCAGGAACTAAACATAGCCATATGTGTGCAATGTTTATGTTCAGGGAAGTACATCAAACACTCAGTGCCCAAGGTTTTTTTTGGGTATGGCCACATGGATATCTTCTGTCTAGCACATAACCAGAATTCCAGACTCCCAGAAGGAAAGCAAGTATTTTCTTGTACAAAAAGTCTAGGTTCAGTGAACCTCTCTATTGGCTAACTGTTGACCGGGAACACTCTGATGCTAACTTTTTAGATGTCAGCCAAAGTCCAGTTTTGCAAGCAGGCCTTTCTAAGGAGAGCAGTCTCAGGGCTACTATGTTAACTCTTTTCTGTACACATACTCTCTCTCTCTCTCTCTCGCTCTCTCTCTCTCAGAAATTTATATATACACAAATTTTTAACTTTATTTTTTATATAAATAACAACTTTGAAATAAGACTTTAAAAATCCAACCATTTGATTAACTTCTAGTGAAGCAAGACTGTGAAAACGTACACTTAAGGGCATTTGGGAGTTTTGCTCTGATTTTGGCTTTAAAGCTGCTGTGATGAGCAAAGAAGCTGGGGCCTTGGCCTAGAGTTCTGTTTTCAGAGTTAAGAGTACAATAGTGAGGTGATGGTGTGACCTGCTGCCCAAATAACCATACTGCTTCAGATCAAACTTGGTCCTGAAAAGGGGTATGAGTTGATGACTATCTGGGTGGGATCCTCTGTGCTCTGGCCAGATTGGTTATATCAAGACATAATTATCTCTAAATAAGGCACACATGCAAGTTAAGTGGTTTTGACTAAACACTCGCATGATGTTTAACATTTGGTTTGTTATTCCCTACAAACAAACAAACAAACAAAACAAAACTAGATAATCTTAGCCTACTTTTATAAATGGGAAAACAGAGGCTAGATCTGTCATTTCTTTATAACCCCATTTTTTTTATTATCAACTAATTCAGTCACCTTAACTCAAATATTCTGTCCTATCGAGCAAGTTCTTAAGCCTCCCTACAATGGTGGGCTTTGAGATACATATTGCTTTCAAGTCATCATTTTCTTTACTTCAGAAAGAACACTCCATTGTGTGGGTCCTAGATGGGGTTCCATTTTAGAGAATACCACAAGGTATTACTGAATTTTTATTAAGGTGCGGAAGGAAGGAAACATATATAAAGAGAAAGTAATTATTAATAATTGACTCATATTGCCACAGTCCTCCTGCATGATATAAAATTAGAGGTTTAAAGGAGATAAATCTTATACATTTTTATTAATATATATGGTGCTCAAAATATTGTCTTTAGATTTGTAGAAGGATTTTATCATAAAATATATACTTATAAAAACATGTAGCTATGTTAGAGGCTGGGTGGCATTATAAGTAGTTTTTCTTTCCCTGGTTGTTTTGTTTTTTACTGACTTTCTACTAGTTTTATTTGTTTAATTTCCCCTTCTTTACAGTAGTTGGCTACAGTGTAAAGTAGTGGTTTATTTGTGTTAGTGTACAGAACCGTTGCATGCAAACCTATTGCTTTCGTCTCTGTGTTCATGTGAAGAACTGCATGTTGATGTATGACTTTCAAACACCTTCACACACACACTTTCTCTTTCTACTTGGAGACAAAAATAAAAAATGTTAAAAATAAAAAATATGTAAATATGTTGGCATAACTGATATATATATATATATATAAAGTATATTTACATTTTCACAGTTTTCTTGGTTAGTTCAGTACATTAAGGAGAGCTCATGTAGCATTTACTTTAACCTTGTATTTTTAATTAGTGGATTTTTGTATGTTTGGGTGGTACAGGATAAATACGTGACTCTGAAATACATATATGCACTGAAATGAATTCATTATCTTATTCCCATTCTATGAATTTTATTCTTCCATGTTTTACCTTTCAAACTCATGCTTTTTCTTTTTGAACATATTTTCCTTATCCTAGAACATATAATCAAAGGCATTTCTTAGAAATATTTTTATATAATTCTATCTATTTAGATTCTGCTGCTAAAAAACAAAGTGCCCATACTGAGAAATTGAGCTGTTGTTTATAACAACATAGAGATTGCAATCACTAATTAAACAATGACATGTGGATAGCATTTACATTTTGAACATTTTTTTCTTTAGAAAATGTAGAAGATAGCACTGATGAGGATGCACCTTTAAACAGCCCAGGATCAGAAGGGAGGTAAGAGAGCTTTTAGGAATTTAATTGTTTTGACTTATTTCTATAATATTTTTTAATACTTTTATCTTGTATCTAACAATTGCCATAAAACAAGTAATTTTGAATTTAAGAGCTAAGTGAACGTCACTAGAAATAGTAATATGGAAACCAAACTAAGTTATGCTTGACCATCACAAGTTTTAAAATAAAAATACTGAAATATTTGAGAAAGTTAATTATTTTAGATTAATTCATTTTGATTTTAAATATTATCTTTCTGTGTTTTCCATGGGCATATAAAATATTTTTATATTTGTAAATACAGAGGACATGTAGCTTTCTATAATAAGTTCCCATTTAATCCTGTGCTTAATTATTTATTTGCATACAGCACACTGTCTTCAGACCTCATGAAGCTTTGTGGTGAAGTGAAACCTAAGAGCAAGGTAAGGAGAGTTTAAAATGTCAGGCAAACATTTTTTCCACTGTTCTTTGTTATCACTATTAAACATGTAGGCCTCAGATTAGATTAGCATGTAGGCATATATTTATAAAAGCTCGTCAATCTGTAAGAAATGTAGTTCTTTATTATACTCCCCTTCATGTAGTAATTGAAAAAAAATTTATGTCAAAAAATTTCTCCTTGGTAGAACTTCGACTTTACTGTATTCTTGTACTTTTCCTACTGGATAAGACACAGTTATGAAGGCGGATTCTTAAGCTGCTGATTAACTAAATTGTAGACCCTGTAGTGAAATACAATATAGAACATTTAGATTGGCAGGAGATTTTTGAAATTTTAGCATTCTAGTATGTTCTCAAGTGGTTTTTTTTGTTGTTGTTTAACTGAGCCTTGAGGTGGTTTAAATTGTAAGCCAAGTCTTGATCATCATGTGTTAAAAACTTGTGAGGTTATAATGCATATTTGTAGGGCTTTAAAAAAAATAACATAAATGATATATGCTGTTAAATGTGTGATATACATGGTAAATTTCAGATTGAGTGTGGTGGCATTTTATACTAGATGAATTAACTAACAATCTTAAGATATCTGAAAAAAAAAAGAACTCTTGCAGTGCTAAGTAAATATTGTCCAGTGAATGGATTGCATCAGGGCCTGGGAAAATAATACTATGGCAAATGAACAACATAGATTCAAGGCCCACAGTGGTTAATCAGGTAATGCAAATGAATAATTTAACTATATATACAATAATGAATGGGTGATCATTATGATTACCTGGAGAGTACATGCCCCATCTAAAGCAAATAGCCATAATCAAATTTTGCTTGTTTTTGCCAAATGGGAGTATGAGTCAAAGGCTACCAGATCCTCTGTTTTTTCAAGAAGTCTTAAATATGAATTTTTATGTAGAATTTCCTGATCTATAAAACACTAGGCAAGTCAATCAAAAAACAGATCCACACTCTTACGCACAATCTTTTAGCTACTGGCTTGGCAATAAGTGGTTTGTGCTTTGTTATTTTAAGTGACTAAGCAGAGGTTACCAAAACTCAAAGAAAACATTCTAATATGGTTTGGATCTAGTCCTAAGCGGAGAAGGGAATGTCTTAAAGTACATTTTCTCTTTCAGGCCCTGCAAAAGTTAGTTGTGCCCTTGTAGGACACCAGAGAGAGGTGTGAAGTGGTGACTTTAAGGTCATCTACTGAAAGAACCACTGTGGTTAGGAATTCCCAAGAAAAATTCCTCTCTGCCATAGGCTCTTAGCAGTGGAGAGAGTTGATAGTATAAAAAGATGACTGCAGGGATTTTTCTTTTCACAAGTTTTCTGAAATGCTACTGGCTACTTCTTTTGAACTGCAGAGATGTCTGAAAAGATCTCCTCTTATTTCTTTTTCACTCGTAAAAAAAAATGAAGTTGATTAGGTATATTAAATAGGTATGTACTAGCACTGTGTTAAGTGCAAGAGACATAAAGTTGAATAAAACAGGGTGCCTGCCCTCTAAAGGCTTATACTCTGGTAAACCCCTTGGTTATCTGTTAATTTCTCAGTGATATCAACAACAAATTCAGAACAATAACAGGACAGTCACTTGGTTTTTAAGAGTAAGGAGAGGAATCTCAATAGTGAGTTTGGATTCTAGGGATATAACCTTTGCCTGCCGTACCATGCTGCTTAAAGCTGGTACTAGCTGGTGTTAAATTGTCCAGTGGGCAGATTAAACACATATTAAAGGTATCAGAGGAGAAGGGTCACCAAAAAATTGGAAAAAAAATTTACATTTAAAAAGCATTTAAGCATGGGAAAAATCAGAATTTAGTTGAGCTTCCCTGCAATTATCTTTTGGTTTAATTTCTTTCTTTCGTTTTTTTTTTTTTTTTTTTTGACATTATATGTTGAGGGAGCTGGTTGCAAATGGCAGGATAGCACGGTGATATTGGTGGCAGAGTGCCTGGCTTTGAATCTAACTTTGCCACTTACTAGCGGCGTGACCTTGGCCAAATTACTTAGCTTCCGTGTGACTCAGTTTCTTCATTTATGAATTGAAATAATGATATTACCCATCTACCTGCTAATGTAATAAAGTGTTTAGAACAGTGTCCAGCACATACATATAATACAAATGTTGGCTAACATTATGGCCTCTAAAGGTCTTACCTGGCTATAGCTCTGGCTTGTCACTATCTTACTTGCTATGTTTGACACACCTGCTAGGAAAAGACACGCTATATGTTTTTATCTATTTCAAACTAATATAAATCTCTGTTCCCTAATCATCTTCTATGCGGAAGTTTGCTCCTGATTGCTTTTCCTTCCATTCTCTGACTAGGCCCGAAGGAGAACCACCACTCAAATGGAATTGCTGTATGCAGATAGCAGTGAACTAGCGTCAGACACTAGTACAGGAGATGCCTCCTTGCCTGGCCCTCTTACACCTGTTGCAGAAGGGCAAGAGATTGGAATGAATACAGAGACAAGTGGTACTTCTGCTAGGGAAAAAGAGCTTCCTCTCCCATCTGGCTTACCTTCTAAGATAGGCAGCATGTAAGTTTGGCCCAGCTACACTAACTTCTTTTCTTTTGGCTTTTTAAAAAAAATTGCATGTTACTAACTTCTTATTTCTATTTTTAAAAATTTATGTAAATGAGATTTCTGTTTTTTAAAAATAATTTCTGTTAGGCGTTGTCTCCCCTAATTTTTTGGACAATCAAAATCATTTAAGATGAAGTGTTCTTTGGCTTGTTCCTAAGTTTTATGATAATTCTTACGGGTTATAAGTTTTATAAAGATTGAGTTATGAATTGTAGACAAAACTTATTTTAAAACACCTAAACTGGATTATAGTTATACCTGTAAAACCATTATATATATGAACAGAAGCTTTAAAAACTCAAATTAGTTCTAAATTACCTACATCCTATGTCTAAGAGCCTGGTTGGGATAGTAAATCTTTGCAGACTCTTTTAAAGAAAAAAACCAAATACCGATGACAAATTTAATACACTTCAAGCTTTCTTAATTCTTTACCTTGAACCCATTGCATATCTGAGATGAATGTATGCCCTAAGTGTTTTTATTGATATTATTAAAGATTTGAAGGAAGAAATATTTTCTTTCCCATCTATGACAATCTGAATGAAAAACTTTCTATTCAAAACAAATCTTGCTTAGAATTTTTCTTTATTATCTTGAGGACAAAGAAAAATGTTCCCACACAGGCCAGTGTGCCTGTGTACCACACGTGTATATGTATAGTTATATTTGATAATTATATTAAAATTAGATCAGTCATTCACTGGTAAAGATTTATAATGACATTTTCAAACTCTTACATATGATCTAGGAAATTATTTATGGAATAAATACATCTGTGCATTGAGGAATATTACTCCCCAAAAAGTGACACACATCGTATGACTCTGCAAATAATGCAAAAATAATAAACCTTCCACCCTTAAATAGCTGTTTCCCGTAATATTCTTCGTTTATGAAGATATTTTCATTGTCTTCCATTCAGCAATCCCATCTGCTACCTTTTGTTCCAGAATTAATTTTAATGTTGACAGAACTTTCTTGCATGTGCTTGATGAGGTGGCCTATGTAATTAACTATTAGATTTGCTGTTAGAGATTGCTAACCAGTATAGCTTATGGCTTCAGTGTTTTTGTGATAAGATGAGTAGAGAAGAAACGCTTTTGGTGAAGGTAGCTATATAGAACTGAAGGTAGATTTTAGGAACTCGCATGTGTCAGATGTGTGAGACTTTTGGAACTTCAAGACTAAATCTGTGACTTGGAATCCAGATTCAGGTAATATCTTCTATTTGCCTTTTTAATTTTAAAAATGTATCCTTTATGACAGGTTGTAGAAAATGTCTTTTGGTCTCTGTTTCTTTATATGATATGTTAAGTTTTCATAAATTCAGATGCTTCTACATTTAAACATGTAAGGAATTTGTAATTCTTTACACACTTAAGAGTTGGTCACATACTTGTTGCAATAACTCTTGTATGCCATTACTGCACTACTTTTACCTTATCCTTTAAATGATGCAAAATTTCTAAAATGTGATTTCCTCAGATTACAAAAATTAGGCACACAAGATTTAGCTATATTTAATTTTCACTTTTAGACAGAAATCATGTAAACCTATTTTGGAGGTCTTACTTGTCTAACTCTTTAGTTTCTTTTTTTTTTTTCATATTAGCATAACTAGCTAAGAGTAGAAGAGATACTTTTATTTCAGTTAAAATTTATTACCACTATAACAAAAATTGTTGTCTTAAACCTGTGTGATGACCACTTATGTGCCGAATCCTGAATTGTACCCCACATCTTTAAAAGAAAAAAAATTAAAACAGATTTTTAAAGTTACAAAGCAAGAATATTTAAGGCTAAAATATTTTTATTATTGAAATATGCATAGATATTAATTAATACTTAAACACTTGTTAAGTAAAATAATTGTGTAGGGTTTTTGTTATTGCTTGCACTATTTTGTGATTATGTCTAAGTATTAATTCATTAAATCTGATTGCTTCTCATATTCTGATATACTAATATTTTTGTTCTTGCAAAACTATAAAGACAGTTTTTCTTCATTTGAAACAACTACCAATGAAATTTAAACATTGATATTTAAAATTATCTATTATAGCTATTTGGTATTATGGCACTGATGTTTATGTTCAAAGAAAATAGGTTTGCACATATATAAAAAGATTGCTGATTTAAAATTTTATAGTTGTCAAGGGTCAATTAACTAAAAATAACTCGTCATATTTTTCTGTCTTATTTTTATTTTTTGTACTCAAGTAATAGTCTTATTTAAATTTCAGCTATTAACCATTAAAATTAATATTTTAGGTTGAACATGTACCAAAGTTATATGTGTGTATTTAAAATTAGATAATTAAAGAATCTTTTTCTATTTTAGTTCCAGGCAGTCATCTCTATCAGAAAAAAGAGTACCAGAGCCCTCCCCTGTAACAAGGAGAAAGGCATATGAGAAAACAGAAAAATCAAAGGCCAAGGAACAAAAACAGTAAGTTACTAATGCTGTTTATGTTCCAGGCTATATAAAATGCTTGGTGCACTTAGATGCTAAAGGACAATAGTGAAATTATTTTCCAGATTTAGGCTGGCTCTGTGGTTTTGACTGCTTTGACTAGTCAAGACAATCAAATCAGCTGTTGGTTGGCTAAGTGGTCTTCTCATTTTCTTGGTCACACAAATACCTGTAAAAATACTTGAGCACATGTCTCCGATCATGTCCTCTTACTTATTTTTCAGTTATTTGTGTATATCTTGTGACAGTTAGTATACATGGAGGTAAGGCTTATTAAGTTTATATTTCAATAATCTTCCTGCAAATTTTGAAATTAATTTTGACTGTCATCTGATAAAACCGGCACTGATTTTACCACTTTAGAGTGGCTGACAAAAAACTAGTTTTAATCACAGGGTGTGTTATTTGTGCCATTTTCTTGCTCTTCTCTCATGTTTAAATTGTTGGTATTATCCTCAATTGTTTCTTTAGTGTGCTTTGTGATGGTTAGTTGACTTAGTGGTATATAATATAATCTGATGTTTTACTTAACTGAGCATTTGTAAGTTTCAAGAGCATAGGGTGCGGTAATTGAATAGATTACAGCCAGTTACATTCCAACTCCTCCCTGAGGTTATCTAACTTGTTGAATGTGACAAGTAGTTCTCTAACATGTCCTTGAGGGAGAACATCTATACCAATCTACATTCAACTATTAGTGAAACAAATTTCTGTAACATAAAAATAAATGTTCCTGTATTTTAAAATAAGTTTTCATATATTTTCTATACCTAGCTGAACATTCTCATATCTGTGCCAAAATGTACAGCTTCTACTTTGACCACTGGTTTAGCTGACTTGAATGTCATAGAGCTTATTCTCCTAATCATCCTTGCTTCCTGTATTTAAAGATGTAATTTCCCTGTTTCTACCAAATGGAATATCTCAAGAATGATTGGGAAGTGGGAATGGAGCAAATAAGTAATTTAAAAGCCAATGAATAAATCATCTGCATAGACAGGTTGATTGCAGCTCTCTGGGTCTGTTTCCCTATTAGTAAAGTAAGCAACTTGATCTCAATTCTGAGGTTGAGTAATTTTGAAGTTGGCTTGCCTTGTTTGACTTCAGATTTTAGCAGGCAGAACCTTTTCTTTAGTGCCATCTTGTGGCCAATGTAACAAAATCCAGTGAATTAAAAAATTGTTCAGAATGCATTTTATTATACACAAAAGGAAAAGAGGAAGGAAGGAATTCTCTAATGAAAAGTTTTTTTTGTAGAAGCATGTTTCTTATAACTTTTCTAACAAATCATAACCAATTAAAGCCACCTATTTAATGTTCTTTTTTCTTGTAGCTCAGATTCTGGAACTTCAGAGGCTAGTCTTTCACCTCCTTCTTCCCCACCAAGCCGGCCCCGTAATGAATTGAATGTTTTTAATCGTCTTACTGTTTCTCAGGGAAACACATCAGTTCAGCAGGATAAGTAAGTCATTATGGAAAAGAGCCCCAACTATATTTATACAATATTCTGAACATTTCAATACAGTCTGTAGAAAACACCTAGCCATCTCTGTGTGGGAGATGAAGTCTGACTTGTGAACTCTTGCCATATTTTATGCATTTTTTCCAATGGGAAAGGAACCATATAACCAAAATTAGAGAGAATTATTTTCCTGCTGAACATTATTCCCTGTTTGCATTGCTATACTTTCAGCACTTGTCTTGCCTTTTCTTTTACAAGTAAATTAGAATTGAAAAATCTTTGAGACCACTTATAATTTAGATTTTCTGGAACTCTTCCATTTTTATGAGCCCACAGAAGTCTTCAATCCTGATAGCTTGAATTGAAAAGAGACAACTTATTTTTACCTTTGGTAGATATAACAGCTGATAGAACCATTGTTATATGTGTAACATGTTATTGTCATTTGACTGTTGTAGACCAGTTCACCACAAAACTTTAGTAATTGTGATCCTGGAATAAAAGATCACCTTTATGAATGGAGAGGGTAGGATTGGGAGCAGGTTGTGAGGGAGGAGAAGTTGGGGGGATGGAGAAAATATAATTTTCATCAGATTTGAAGTGAAAAGTATTGGACCAGAATCTTTCTTGCAAGAATTCCATACTAACAATACTGCCATAAGGTATTAATTAACTCTGACTTGTCTGCTTGGATTCTGAATGATAACACTGTGAATGTATGTACTTGATATTTGCCCTCCCCTACCCCAATTGCTTTCTGCACTAATACCTCCCTGTATACATCAGTGGTCTCTGAAATTTATAGGATGCCATTTAGGATCTGTCTGGCATGTTTAGATCTTATTAAATGGCTCTATAAACTTAGAGAAATACACTATCATTTTAAAAGAATTTTTAATTTACTTAATTTATAGGCAAACTTTTTATGTATATTAGATTTTAATATAGTTTGATCAGTAGATATCATGTCCTTTAAATCTATCTAGATAGCTAAATATTTTGTGTATTATTAAACAAAATATTTTTTAAACATTGTCAAATTATTTCTGTCATTATTTGAGAAAAGATGAAAAACCCCAGGAATATCTTTGGAAAGTCTGTTTTCATTAGTTGTATGAAGAATTGCTAAATCGTGTCTATCTTACATTCATAGTGATAAAATTTTCTGTCTTTTGATAATCTTGACAATCTAATCATAGTTCCATATTTTCTACTGAACTATTTATTTAAGCTACCAATAATTTAACTTTATTGTTGTCTCTATAAGCTAAAACTTAGAATAACTGAACACTTTTAAAAACTTACCTACCTTTTACATCAATTTCTTTGGGACTCCTTTTTAAGACCATATTTCTGGTCATATTCTTTGCTGATACTCACCATATCCTTTTTCTCCCCAAGCCTGTTGTACAATCTAAGTATATTTTCATGATAATCAAATTCACTGCCAATCTTGGCAGTTTCAAGATAGGGCTAATAGGAGTGGCTTGCCTACTTTCAAAATCCCATTAAAGTCCCCTATCTATTACCAAAGGGATTTACTAATCAAAATAACTCATGCCTTTGAGATTAAGTTAAAACCAAAGGTTATTACATTTTCATTGATTTCCTTTCTGTGCAAAAATATAACGTATTTGTGTAACTTCAACATTAGAGTCTAGACCTAAAGTAATAATTATCAAGATGAACAAAATTTATCAATAGTTATTGAAATGTAAAAAAATTTTCTACTACTAGTCAAATTAAACAGAATACACTTTGAAGTGATATATTTCATGTCCTTGGTATTGTTAATTTCCAGGATCCAGATTTTAGAAGTGAGGATAGATTCTGTAGCTCAATAATAAACAGAAAGTTTTTTTCCCCAAAGTCTTGCTAGAAAACGTAAGAATCAATTTTTTTTTTAGAACGTGGCTTAGCAACACTTTAAACTTGCTAATATTCAGTGCAAATAGAAAAAGCAGGGCACTGAAAAGGAAATGTTTGCTTTATATCTGTTATTCATGCTGTTGATTTTGAGTCCAAAGTCAGTGTCCTTACCTGTTGGCATCTGTATTCTTTCTCCTCATAATTCTAACTCTTTCACTATAGGTCTGATGAAAGTGACTCCTCTCTGTCGGAGGTACACAGGTACTTTCTTTCCTTCCTTTCCTACATTCTAGCATTTCATTGATGTTCTAAAGTGCCTTCCTAGAAATTCTAAGCAAGTCTTATTTTTGTTGCATGTATCATTTGTTATAAATCATATAAATGTGCTGATATTTCTAAACATAATTTTAATACATTTTTATGATCATACCTTGTAGATTAAATAGTGGTAAACTTTTTTGTATGATAGCTTAAAAATTGTGAAACTTGTTTTCTGTTTGTAATCTAAATCTATTTTTTAAAAGAAATTAAGATTTATGAATATTAATGTAAAGAAAGTGTGTTGTCCTCAGTGATTATTTCTAGTGCCTCAAAACGTGGAAGGTGGATGAAATATTTTTTCTTGTTGGTTTAGCAACTCTAAGTAAAAAGGTGATGTGATTTTTAAAAAAAAAAGTATACTAGGTAAAAAAGGGTACTATCATCTCCCTAATAGAACAAGAAATAGATATCAAAGGAGTTATTTTTCTAAAGAAGAAAAATTTTTTACTGATAAATACATTTTTAAAGATGTGTTACTTTTTTCATGTTATGGATTTTTTGGAGGGCTCTTAATGTCTCTCTCTCTCTCTCATTCCCTCTCATCATTATCATTTTGTGTTCTCCCTCTTTGTTTTCCTTGTTTTATGGCCATTTTGCTGATCATCAGCAGATCCTCCAGAAGGTAGGAAGGGGGAGGGAGTGGAAATTAATTTTATTCACAATATTACAAGAGTTTACAGGTTTGCATGAAACAAAAATATGTGTCTCTTTAGCTTTAAGATCTAGTCTATTGTACAAATTTGCAATATTTAACCTTAAACTTTAAAAAAAATTGATTTTAATATTTCAGAAAGTGAATAGATTGATTCTAATAGAGAAAGAATACCACAGATGTGTTTTTCCAATATCTATATTTTCTATTATCTTTGGCAGTTTACATAAAATATTAACCCTAATAGTCTGGTTATTTAAGAACACGTTCAATTATCGAATTAATAAAATTATATATTTAACATTGAGATTATTTTTTTTCAAAAGACTGAGCAATCAATGATATTAAAATACATCAAAATGAAAAAGAGGCATCCTGCTTCCCAGAAAATAACTGTGCATACATAAATCACTGGGGAAAATATTTACTGACTACTTTTGTAATATTATAACCTTTGACATTACAGAATTATGCTGGATGTTATATCATAAGGGAAGCATTTAGCAGATTGTTAGGCTAAAGCTTGTAATCTGAATGAAGGAAATCTTTTGGAGACACAGTATTACACAACTTAGGGTACTGTTTAGTTTCTTTTTTCTTCGGATGATTTGCATCATTAAATGCACATCAAAATAGCTCTTATGTTGTAAACATGAATTGTTTTCTTAACAATCAGCTTTTGGGGTATACATGCATATATCTTTTTCTGTTTGAGAAGTAACAGCAACAATCTACTGTTTATTAGAATCAGACCTTTTCAATATTTGAAGCAATGTTTGTAAATTTGATGGCTTCAGTTTATATCTATGAGCTTTACATCAGTAAGATTTCAAAATGGCAGACTCAGAGTTTTGGAGGGTAGGGTTTGCTTCCTTTTCAGTTTTAATCTGCTTAAATTACAAACAAGTTGCTCAGCATTCATTTCAAAAATCTCAAATGGATATGTATGCAGATAATAGCATCAAACTCTAATTATATATCTAGAGATAACAATTCCTAGTACCATTTCTAGTGATGAGAAACTTTTTTCACTTTTGAGATCATTGTAATTAGACCCTAAAAATAAAGGGTTTTTTCTCCTTGACTCTAAATTTACCTCCTTTAAATTTCTGTTCATTGGTCTTTCGTCAGCCCTCTTCACCTATACTGAATTTATCTTACATATCTTTTTTTTGTATATATGACAGCCCTTTAAACATTCAGTCCTTTTAAACTATGCTATCGTATTCTCTCTCCAATGAGTGTTCTTTTATCATTTCAGTAGTTCTAGTTTCATCATCTGTTCCTTATATAATATCCTTCATTCTGCTTCTATTGTTTTGGAAAGGCTCCAGTTTTTCAATGTTCTTAAAATGTGTATCTAGAACTACACCCTATTCCAGAATGTGGCCTAGGCAGAATATAGCAGGTCTATTCCTTTCTTTCTCCTGAAGTATTTCCTTCTATTAAACACATCATTGACAGTGAATAGGTACATACATGAATTTTATTTCAGTGATTTTCCCCAGGCAATATAATAAAGTATCCAGCTCTTTAACATATCAACGTAAAAAACATTCCTCTCTCTAGGGCTAGGGAAAGATTAACTAGATATTGGAGATCTTCCAGATTGACAGTGATATTGACTAGGTGTGACTCTTCAGTCACCTATGAAGCTACTTTACTATGACAGTTCCATACTTACCCATCTTGTCCACAAGGTCATTATTTGAGTCTTATTGTATGGGATTTATTGGAGTCAACATATATCATGAATAGGACATTCCCCAATTTGCTGCCCATTAACCCTGCAAATAACTTCCCCCATGAGATTGGTGAACCCATGTTTTGCTGATGAGCATTGATTTGTTTATAATGATTTGTTTAATATACCCCTCTGTGAGACTCAACAAGTTTTACCCCTTTGTAATTTGTGAAATCCACTTTTTTTCCTGCTTTAAAAAAATTGAGTCTACATGTTTTGTCACTTTTATTGATTTCTTAGAGTACCACCAATGATTCTGCCTCCACAATAGTGTATATTTTCAAAGCTCTATGATATGATTTAAAACCAGAAATATTTGAACTCATTGAATAAATCTCCATCATCAGTTCTAACTTATCTGGGGCTCACATTTCTTTTAAATCATTTATGCCCCTTCCATCTTGAAGATTATTTCCTTTCATCAAGAAGATGAAAACAAAACAGTTTTGCTTCATCCCTGTATTTGTCCTAATATTATGCCATCTGTTTTATAGAATGGGCATATTTCAATGTAATCTTTCTTCCTGCTCTGAGTAAAGGTACACCTATCATGTCTTAATTCTTTATCATATTTAGCTTTTCCAACACAATTATTTTAATTCAGGCCCTATCTTAAACTCCTTTAGGATAGGACCAGTGTTTTGATAGTCTTTATTTCCATAGTGCATAACCCAGTGTCATAAAGCAGAAATGACAGAAATACTAAATTTATGAGAAAACTCTTTAACGAACTTCACCATTATTTAAAATTTACATTCTGTTTTTCTAATCTTCTTTGAGATTGTGAGTTTTTCTTAAAGTTTTTTTAAAAAAATCTTTTTGAAGCATCCTTTCTTTAAGAAATTTCTGTTCATGCAATTATTCCTGTCTTCAATTTTTGTTTGAAATCTGCTTTCTTGGTATTTTAGACAGTATGTATGTCCTTTAAATGTTTTTTTTTGACATAGAATTACACCCCAGCATGGATGGCATAGAGTCATGTCTTCCAGTTAGTCATCATTTCTACTTCTTCTTTATTTGTCCAAATTCAGAATATTCAGACAACTCCAAATATTGCTTCATTGTACTTTGGAGAGATGAAGTTTTTACTAAGAAAATTCAGATGAATTATAGGTTTGCTCTTTGCAGAATGTAGCTGCTAGCAAATGCCTATTAGTTGATGCCTTCCATCACTACCATTACCATTTCACACTTTTAGTCTTGGTTCTTTTACTTTGAAAAGAGGCAAGAGAACAGTGTGGATTTTATTACTAATCATTTATGAAGACTTCTTAGACACAGAGAAAAAAGTGAAACTAATCTCATGACATAGTCTCATGATATTGAAGTGAATCTTGGTTTGTTTGTTTGTTTTTTCCCCCACCTCAGGGGTATAATCAACCCATTTCCTGCTTCAAAAGGAATCAGAGCTTCTCCACTTCAGTGTATTCACATAGCTGAAGGACATACAAAAGCTGTACTCTGTGTGGATTCTACTGATGATCTCCTCTTTACTGGATCAAAAGGTGCCAGTAGTTATCTAATGCAGATATTTAATAGGTTTTCTTGTTGAAAAATGATTACGTTTTTAATATTCTCTAAAAAAAATCAGACTATTTAAGACCAGCAAGAATCTTCTGATCATCTGGCTCAACTCCTGAATTGTATAAAATAGAAAATTATTGCATAGTTGAGAAGAAAGTAAACCTTCTGTTGATGTTTTGTGAATACAATGATGAGAGACTACATCTCCCTTGAGCATTTGGGCACTTACTGCATGTGAGGTCCTGGATTTTGTAATGCAGTTTACATATAAATCTATAAAAGGTCATTACAATTTACAATGTGATAAAGAGAATAATATGGGTAGCAGCCACCATTTCTTGAGCTCTTACTATATATCAGGGGCTATGCTAGCCACTATACTAATATATCTCATTTAATTCTCCTAATAACCTCAATGAGATACATGTTGCATCCTCATTTCACAGATGAAGCAACTCAGGATTCAAGAGATTTTTATTATTTTCCCTGATACATTTGGCTAGTGGGTGGAAGAATCAGAATTAGAAACCTAGGTCTACCCATCTCCAATCCTGTACTTGTAACTATTTGGTACAATTGCAATCAACTAGAAACCAACTATACTACTTTGAAGAGTTATAACTATAGTCTATAGACTAAGAGTTTTGGAAAAGGGAGAGATTATGTCCACCTGTGAGTAACAAGGAAAGCTTTGACAAGGAGGCATTTAGGGTTAACCTTATTGAATGACTTGGATATTGATATCTAAGAATAACAAATCAAGATTATAGAATAACATAAGCAAAGACGTGGAGGTAAAAGTGGAGTATGTTTGGAAACTATGTCTAGTTAGGTTGAAAGGTAGACTATATGAAAGAAAAGTGATAAACAATGAAGCTGGAAAGGTGAAAAGACAACATGTGTAGGAAATTGGGGAGCTAGTAAAAGTTTTTTAGCATTAAGGATAGTCCAAGTTTCACTTTAATCAGCAAATATTGTTCATGATCTATGAAGGAAGTATAAGAATCTGTCTAGAATCTATTAATTGAGAATAATGGTATGCAGTTCCCCCAATTTAAAAAAAAAATGTTCTGTGAAAATATTATGTTTTTCTAATGCTTAAAATTAAATGTATTTCTCCAGGATAACTAGAGACAACTATTCGACATGTCAGAAAAGCCAAAAGTATAGTTTTGTAGTTATGTTTTTTGGTTTAAAAAATTTACTTGTCATTGACCCTTGAAAAAGAAAGGTGTATGTGTTTACTAGTGTGGAGAGTGTTGAGAGGAGGTAGGAGTGTTACCAAATAGAATGTTATTAAGAGGCTGATCTGACACTGACATTTTAAACTCAGGAGCAATTTGAAGCAAGACTCTTCTGATATAACTATTCCAAAAATTTTAAATATTTAAAATACTATGTGATGTATACATGAGACATTCTTGACTTTCATCCGATCCTTTACACCTACTTTGCCTTTGAACCTGCTGCAGAGGGTCAAGGGTGGAGTTAGGATGCCTGTTGCAGGTTAACTGAATAATTACTATGCCATTCCCTTGTCATAGAAGAAAAAATTATTTAAGTGATTTTTATTGTTAAGAGAATTTAAAATAGTTCATATTTACAGTATTTTCTCTTTTTAAATTTGTTTTAGATCGTACTTGTAAAGTATGGAATCTGGTGACTGGGCAGGAGATAATGGCACTGGGAGGCCATCCCAACAATGTCGTATCTGTAAAATACTGTAATTATACCAGTTTGGTCTTCACTGTATCAACATCTTATATTAAGGTGTGGGATATCAGAGATTCAGCAAAGTGCATTCGAACACTGACGTGAGTAAATTAAAGGCAACGTAAGAGAGGAATAGGTCCTTTAAAAACATATATGTAAGAAATAAGACTGTAAATGCATTTTAATTTATACCTGTTCACTCACCAGAATATGTTAAATTGTTTACATTGAAAACACAGATAAAATATGAGAGGGAAAAACTGTTGATAAAATAAAATGTAAGAGCCTTGTTTTAAAAAGGATGACATAAACCATATTTGATCTGTGACATGTTCATATTATGTTTTCTTCCTCCTAAATGCTAAAGTGTTACATTTTCATGCGATTTATTACTTGAGTTACATAATTTATATTGCTTGCTTCAAATGACCACCACTTCTTGGAAAATGCTGAAAACACCATTGTAGGCTGTGAAGAAGTACTTGTACCCTTTATTTAACAAAGATTGAATAGCTGAGAGTGTTTTTTGGACAAACTGCTTTGGTGTTAGTGCAGATTTCATAACTGCAGGTTATGCTGAATAATTGGAGGATGAGTTTGTTTTCTCTGTGTGTTATCATACATCTTTAAAAATGTAGAACAAAGAAATGATTATTTTTTCCATGTGACTGATGAATTATCTTACCCAATCAATGTTGAGGTGAACTCTGTAATATTTTAAATGAGAGAAGAAAGCATAGGAAAGGTTAATTTTTACCAATTTGTAGAGATAGTAGTGGTTATGAACTTTAAGTGCTAATTTGTAATTTGGAAACTACTTAATTATTCCCTGAACTGAATTCAAGTCTCTTGAAGAAAATTTTGTAGAAAAATTTGTCTTATGTTAGAAATGTGCCAATCTAGTTGAATTACTAAAATCAGATTTGAAAAGATTCATTATAACCTAATATTTTAGAAGTTAGCTGAGAAAATGTTTCAAAATTTTAAAAATATATTTATCATGTAGAATTTATCTGAGGAAATATATATAAACTATGTTTAAGTCTTTAGCACATAGTAGATACTCCATCTGTGACTGGGTTAAAGTAAACAAAAAACTGTAAATAATTAAAAAGGTCCCCAGCGTCTTTAATCCAGAAAGGCAACTCATATACAAAAGGAATATTGGTAAACCTGGCCCACAGAGGCCTTCTGGAAAATTAATTACTTTTGTGGCACTGTATAATTTGTTGATTTTTTTTTTTAATCTTTGACATTTAGTCCTTTTTAAATGATATTTTAGTCAATTGTAACTCAGGGCCTGGAATTCCTAGTATTATAATAGACATACAATGTAAGTTTTAAACCTTATCATCTTATTCTATTCATTCATGCATTTATTCACCCTTTCACCAAAGACATATTTATTTATATGTGCTAACTATGTGATAGGTGCTATGTTAGGCACTGTGCATATGGTGACAAAATAACACAGTTCTTGTTGCGTACAGCTAGTTTCCTAGGAATTCAAGGAGATCTAAGCCAAACTTAAGTTCAGAAATGTGACTTTTTTTTTTCTTTTTTCTTTGTTTTGTATTTGTTAAGGTCTTCAGGTCAAGTTACTCTTGGAGATGCTTGTTCTGCAAGTACCAGCCGAACAGTAGCTATTCCTTCTGGAGAGAACCAGATCAATCAAATTGCACTAAACCCAACAGGCACTTTCCTCTATGCGGCTTCTGGAAATGCTGTCAGAATGTGGGATCTTAAAAGGTAGAAGTTTTAAGACAACATACATCTTGCATATGGCAAATACAACTTTGGGTATTAAAAATACATTAATGGTCAGGTTCGGTGGTTCAGCCTGTAATCCCAGCACTTTGGGAGGCCTAGATG
This sequence comes from Tarsius wallacei, assembly GCA_963574415.1. Taxonomy (NCBI): domain Eukaryota; kingdom Metazoa; phylum Chordata; class Mammalia; order Primates; family Tarsiidae; genus Tarsius; species Tarsius wallacei. The sequence goes on from CAUYQG010191846.1 coordinate 41,384, forward strand.
AGTGGATTGCTTGAGCCCGTGGGTTTGAGACCAGCCTGGGCCAACTTGGTGAGACCTCGTCTCTACAATAAATAAAAAAATAGCCAGTGGTGGTAGCACGTGCCTGTAGTTTTGGCTACTTGGAAGGCTAAGGTGGAAGGATCACCTGAGCCCAGCAGGTCAATGCTGGAAGTGGCTGTGAGTGTGCAATAGCACTCCAGCCTGGGCGACAGAGTGAGACTCCAACTCAAAAAACAAAAACCAAATAAACACACACATACACACACATCAGTGCATGTGAATTCTAATTTTTATAACTCTAGAAGTTAATGTGAAATCATAGGCTTTTCTATTCAGCACAACACCTCTAATGTCTCTTCCGTCCTCATTAGCAGACTCACAGTTTTCTCTTTATTAAATCTCCATTGCTGGAGAAAAAACAATATATGGAGAAAAAATAGAATTGAAACATTACAGCCTCTTAATATTTGTCTATCCTAGTTTTACTAGTACTTTTGAGATAATTATTTTTTGCAATATTATTTAATATCTAATAGCTTAATTCTTTAGATTATAAAATTAATTTAATAACTTTGAGCATAAATCTTTGCAAGGTTTTTATGAATATAAAATATGTGAACTATGAAGCATTAAAAAGATAAAATGGTTGAAAAATGATACATTGGAATGTAATATGTTGTGTCTTTCACTTGATGTTTATTTGCCATGAAGTGTGAACTTTTTTCTCCTTTAGCTGAGTTTTATTTCAGCTTCTTTTCTGGTTTTTAAAATTTTGGCAGCAAGATAACATTCATCTATTAGAGATAACTAATATTTATTCACACCAATGATATCAGGTATTGTATCAATAATGTGGTAGGTACTGGTAGGAATAAAGACTAAGTAAGACAAATATGGCATCTACCTTCTTTTGTTTTTTTTCTTTTTTTTGGCCTACTTTGTGTAACTGAATTACTATGTGTCTAGGGGCATCTACCTTCTTAGAGAATATCTATAACGGAGGGTAAAGGCCATTAAACAGGCTATTATAGGATACTAATTTCTAATTCAAGTAATATAGGGTGGCTCTCATTCAGAATAGATGGCAAATCAAATGGATACTTATTTGAAAAACTTTAAGAAAGACTGGTGTTAGAATTTGTAACATCTAAAGCATGTTAAAGTATACCGAGAAAGTATAATAAACATAATTTATAAATAGTTGAGTGAGAAACAGAGGAAAACTACAGTGCTGAATACTGTGATAAAAACAAAATGTAGAAAATTAAAAACAGTGCTTGTTTAATAAAGTTAGAAAAAAGGTGAGGACTTAGATTATTCTTTAAGAAATTAAATTTGATTCTAGTAGCAGCACCACGGAGGAAGACGGTCAAAGTCATATTAGGCAGAGAAGATGCTAGTTTTTGAAAATCTGCACTTTTTAATTTGCTGAAAAGTTAAATCCTGTGAAACCTGTTTGATTTCAGCAACATAATTAAATATAGATTCATCTTAACAAAGAAACTAGGAGAGTAGTTTTTAAGAAACTGATATCCTAGAAACTAAATACATCTCTTTATTCCAGCAGTTTAATTTGAGATAGGACTCTGAAACAAAGGTTCATTGTTATCCTCTGATAATTGACATCACAAATTTTTCTACCAACCAGATATCTGTCCTGGTCATATTTATATCTTTATAATAATTGATAAAATGTAATAACTGATGAAATGGATCACCTATTGTCTGATGTACACATCTGTACATATATGTGCATAGATATATGTATGTATGTACTTAAGTGTATACATGTATATATATGATATGTGTATTTGTGAAAATCTGTGTGTCTGGTAATAAAATAATCTTACTTTCTCTACATTGTTACTGATTTTGTAGTTACAGCAGTGATACAGTTTTATTCAAAATTCCAAATTGAACCTAATAGCGTCAGTCCCATGTTTACCATGTGTTCACACATTTATGAGATTAGAATTTATGTGGATTTAGGTTGTAGTTAAAATTAGCCATTTTTTTGACTTTTGCTGGTTTTTGTTTACTATCTAAATGACATCAGTCACCTTTGGAATAACTTAGTTTTTGCTTACTTGCTTTCGTCATAGCTTATGTTAGGTTGACCATTTTTGACTCTAATTTGATGAGAGTTTCATACAGGTGAAGTGAAATGAAAAAAGCTGGGCATGGGAGTGTGTACCTGTAGTCCCAGCTACTCAGAAAACTGAGGCAGGAGGATCGCTTGAGTCCAAGATTTCGAGGCTGCAATGAGCCATGGTTGTGCCACTTCACTTGGGCATGGACAACATAGTGAGATTCCCATCTCTAAAAAATAAAAGCAAACAAACAAACAAAAAATAGTGAACAATTTTGTGACAGAATGTAGATTGTTTATGTTGAGGCTTAGTCCCATCACGCTAAGAAATATTTTCAAACAAAATTATTTTTCTCTCTTTTTGAAGATTTCAGTCTACAGGAAAGTTAACGGGACACCTAGGTCCTGTTATGTGCCTTACTGTAGATCAGATTTCCAATGGACAAGATCTAATCATCACTGGCTCCAAAGATCATTACATCAAAGTATGTATAATAAAGTTTTTGAATTATATATTCACCTCTTAGATAATAACTGTGAAGTATTTGGACTTATCTAGGACCCCTTTCATAGAAGATAGATTGAAAACAAAATGAACAAGTAGCATGAATATTAATAGAAAAACTTAGAAAATCGAAAGGACTTTTAATTAAAGGCCTTTAGCTCAGTCTTCCAACTAATACACATCTCATTAGCACCATATTTTATCCTGATGATATTATGATCTTTAGAATTTTATGAAATTAGCAGATAAGGTAAGGAAAGATACATAGTTTGAGCCCAGAAATGTTAAATTTGAGACACAGAGGACATTGATATGTAGGCCAGCAGCCATTAGAAAGAGAAGTCCAGAGCTCAGAATATGCTGTTACAAGCAGATTTTTCGAGAAGTTAAGAGTTAATGATGCAGCCAAGGGAGAGAATGGTTGACTGAGGACTCAGGCTTGGGGAATACCTATAAAAAACAATGGGAATAAAAAGAGGATACATTAAAAAAGAGAATGTACGCAAGTGCTTGTTCTAGAAACTTGATTAAGCAATGAGAGATAGGACAGTGACTTGAAATTAGAATAGTTAAGAGGAGAGAATTTTATATTCAGGAAACTTGAACATATTTATATGCTTAGAAAATAGGCTTGGTCAGGTGTGGTGACTCACACCTGTAGTCCCAGCACTGTGGGAGATCAGGGTAGGAAGTGTTGCTTGAACACTGGAGTTTGAGACCAGCCTAGGCAATATTGTGAGACTTTGTCACTGCAGAAAATGAAAAAAATTAGCCAGGCTTGGTGTGTGTACATGTAGTTTCAGCTACTCTAGGGGCTGAGGTGGGAGGATCCCCTGAACCTAGGAGGTCAAGGCTGCAGTAAGCTGTGATCATGCCACTCGCCTGGGCAACAGAGTGAGACCCTGACTCAAAAAAACCAAAATAAGCCGGGCTTGGTGGCTCAGCCTGTAATCCCGCGCCTTGGGAGGCTGAGGAGAGTGGATTGCCTGAGCCCACGGGTTCGAGACCCACCTGGGCAACTTGGTGAGCCCTCATCTCTACAATAAATCAAAAATCAGCCGGGCGTGGTAGCGCGCGCCTGTAGTTCCAGCTACTTGGAAGGCTGAGGCGGAAGGATCGCCGGAGCCCAGCAGGTTGAGGCTGCGGTGGCCGGGAGCGGCCACTGCACTCCAGTCTGGGCGACAGAGTGA
>CAUYQG010191848.1:0-20189 GCA_963574415.1 Tarsius wallacei
CACATAGGTTTGCATCTGAATCTCTTGCTAACAATCCCTGAGCAACTTGGACTCCTGTTTCCAAATTCAGGGCACAAAAGTGAGGGCGGTAGGGACCAAAAGCAATGAGGTTGCAAGAAGAACTGTGGTCGCTCAGGCAGTCTCACTCCCCCCCCCACACCTTGTTTGCCCCTCTTTCTTGCTAGCAGTTCCGACCACATCCACATGGGTGAGTCACCCATGGTCTATCTACCTTCTTTATTCTTCTTCTCATTCTTCTTTTTTCCTTTCTGTCTCCCATAAATATTCAGTGATCAAGTTGTACAAGACTCTGTGCTGGTCCTGGAGACACAGGCATGAATATGAAACATGCGTTCTAAAGAACTTATGCACCGGGCACCTAGGAAGGTCAATGTAAGGATAGCTTATTCAGCTGAAGGTTAGCAAAGGCTTTGAAAAGGAGGTCCTGTACTTTTTTTTTTTTTTTGAGACAGAGTGTCCCTCGGTTGCCCAAACTGGAGTGCAGTGGCAGGATCATGGCTCACTATCACCTTGACCTCTTGGGCTCACCGACTCAGTTTCCCAAGTACCTGGACTACAGGAGCACCCCACCACGCCTAATTTTTTTATTTTTTTGTAGAGATGAGGTCTTGCTATATTGCCCAAGCTGGTCTTGAACTCCCAGGTTCAAGTGATCCGCCCACTGTGATTTCTCAAAGGGCTGGGATTACAGGCATGAGCCGCTGTGCACTTGGGTGGCAAGCACTTGGGTAATATGCATGAAAATGCTCATGCCAAGGGTGAGTATACCAATAATGGCAGCATGAATATGTATGAAAATGCTCATGTATGTATGAAAATTGAGTGATTTCTCCCACAAATAACAATAAAATCACTTAAAGCAACCACTTGAAAGTACTAAAATATGACCAGAGGCAGGGAAAAACTGAACCTTAGTACATACAGCCTTGGTTAAGAAAGAGTATAAGGTGTTCTTGCTTGAGTGTACCTCTAGCTTCATGTTATGGACTTACTTTGTTTCCGTAGTTAAGATTAACCTACGTCATATGGGTGAACTCTAATCTAATACGACTGCTATCCATATAGGAGGGAAGTGACACAGAAAAAAGGCTACATGAGGACATAACGAGAAGGTGCCCATCTACAAACCCAAGAGACAGACCTCAGGAGAAACCAATCCTGCCAACACTTTGATCTTGGACATCTAGTCTTTAGTACTGTGAGAAAATCCATTTCTGTTGGTTAAACCACCAGTCTATGGTACTTTGTTACAGCAGCCTTAGAAAACTAATACAACCCCCACACACAGCTCTGGTTGTGCAAAGCTACAGCCATCCTGGCCTTGAGATAACAGATGTCAAAGTACAGTGGGAAATTGTTGGGAATTTAAGAGGGAAATTCTGGAAGCAAGAGAACCACACAAGAGCAGAGATCCAAAGTCTAAACTTAAACTCTGCTCAATTCCCTGACTAACCACTAATCATGTGTGAGTGTGGGGAATGCCAGAGAGTACATGGTAAAAACTGAAAGAAGTGAAAGCTTTCCCTTGTAGGACAGAACAGCTCCTAGTAAGATATGTTTGTTTGCTGCAACTTATACAGATAGTGTTTTCCAACTCAAACACAGTTCAGATTGCTCAAGCTGTCAGAGGGCAAAAGTCAGAGCTGAAAGAGAGAATGGACATTTAGGGAAAACCTTGGAAGCAAAGAAGACACAGAGAGGATTCGTTCTATAATATGAATATAAACTGCCAAAATCCTTTGCAGACTGCTACCCTACACAGATAGCCAGGTTGAAGAAGCATCTAGAAATAAAAGACACTGAGCAGGGGTGGGTATGGTGGCTCACACCTGTAATCCCAGTGCATTGGGAGGCTGAGGTGGGAGGATTCCTTGAGGACTGAATTTTGAGACCAACCTAGGCAACACAGCAAGACTCCATCTCTACGACAAATTAAAAAAATTTAGCTGGGCATGGTAGCACACACTTGTAGTCCCAGCTACTTGGGAGGCTGAGGTAGGAGGATTGCTTGAGCCCAGAAGTTTGAGGTTTCCATGAACTATGATTACACCACTGTTCTCCAGCCTGGGTGACAGAGTGAGACCATGTCTCTAAACAAAAACTCACTGAGCAACCATTGGTTGCTGTACACTACAAGGGAGGCATATTTTGAAGTTTGAATACAAGCGTGGTAACTTCCTACTATAAAAATTAAAAAAAGCACAAAGTGATGTCAGCAAGATATCTGACTAGAGGTGCCTAATGCTACTCATCCTTCCCCGAAAAAAGACCAGATCAATGAAGAAACAACTGTATTTTGACTAGAGCATTTAAAGGAGAACAATGGATTACAACAGGAGAGTGGCAGAAACCTGGCAGAACATGGATATTTGGGATGGCTGCAGAAAAAAACAACAAAACACCCTGCCTTTGCCTTCCCAAATGGGATCAGCTTGAAAACAAGAGGGGCTCTTCCTACGGGGATAAGGTGAACAGGAGGCCCTCCAGCAACCTCCATTAAAGCTGCAAAGAGCTATCATATATGCTGCTGGAGAACCCTGCAGTCTTCATTGGCCCCGAACCCATTCTAGGGAGCTGCCTGTAGTTCACAGGCTGCATTACTCCAAAGAAGGAGTCTACATCCCCCGCACCCATGATCTAAGCTGTTGTTCTACACCGCCATCTTGAGACCAGAGCCACTACTGGAGTGCATCCAGTTCCGGTGGCCAATAGCCACTGCATCTTCCCATCCCCGAAACTCTGTTGCTACTACGCTGTGCTCATATGTGGTAGTGTACCATTCCCAGGCCCAGCAGCTACAGCTCCCTACCCACTAGGAATAAACTACGCAGGAAGCACCCGTCTTTCCCAGCTCAGTGGTTGCAGTACCCCAACCTCAGCTACTCAGAGCTTAGGCTCAGCAGAAATGCTGTAACCCTGGGACCTGAGGCCTTGTGGCACCCTGCTTCCCAAGGAGCAGGTGGTCCTGCCCAGTGACAAGGCTGTGCCGAAACCTGGTGGAGCAGGCCTGTGCACCCATGGTGCACAGAACAGCTCAGTACCCCTGCCACCAGCTGGAGGCCACACTTGACCCAGCAGAGCAACCGCACAAACACCTAAAGGCTAGGCCACTGAAGCATTTATAAGCATTGCTGACACTGAATACAACTGAAGGAACTTCACAGCTATTACACTACTGCGATTACCTGGAACCAAAGCCAACACACCCTACCCAACCAACACCTTTGGACATATCTGCAGGCAAAATCTGGGAAAACTGGATATGCATGCAGAAGAATAAATCTAGACTTCTATCTCTTACCATACACAAAAAAGCAAATCAATATGGATTAACACTTAAATGTAAGACCTGAAACTCTGAAAGTATTAGAAGTAAACATGACATTGATCTAATAAGAACTCAAAAGTACAGACAACAAAAACAAAGACAGATGAATGGGATTACATCAAATTAAAAAGCTTATGCATAGCAAAAGAAACAACCAACAGAGTGAAAAGGCAACCTATATAATGGGAGAAAATATTTGCTAACTGTGCATCTTATAAGGGGCTAATATGTAGAATATATAAGGAACTCAAACAACTCAATAGCAAAGAAACAAATAATTTGATTTAAAAATCGGCAAAGGACCTAGCTAGGCATTTCTCAAAAGAAGACATATAGATAATTAACAGATATATGAAAAAATGTTCAATATCACTGATCATCATAGAAATGCAACTCAAAAACTACAACGAGATAATTTCACCCCAGTTAAAATGGCTTGTATCAAAAAGACAGAACATAACAAATTCTGATGAGATTGTAGAGGAAGAGGAACCTTCATGCATTGTGGGTGACAATGTATATTAGGACAGCCATTATAGAAGACAGTGTGAAAGTTCCTCAAAAAATTAAAAATAGAACTACCATATGATATCCAGCAATCCTACTACTGGGAATTTATCCAACTAAAATAAAATTTGTATGTCAAAGAGGTACCTGTATTCCCTTGTTTATTGCAGCACAATAGGTAAGAAATATAATAAATATGTGTCCATCAATGGATAAATGGATACAGAAAATGTGATATGTATACACAATATTTATTCAGCAATAAAAAAGAATGAAATCCTGACATTTGTGGCAACGTGGATAAACTTGGAGGACAGTATGTAAAGTAAAATTAGGCACAGAAAGACAATATCACATGATCTCACTCATATGTAGAATCAATAAAAACTGATCTCTTAAAAGCAGAGAATAGAATAGTGCTTACCAGAGGCTAGGGATGGGCGTGGGGGGTGGGGAGAGATTGATAAATGGGTAAAAAATTATAGTTAATAGAAGAATTAAGTTCTAGTGTTCTATTGCACATAGGATGACTATACGTAACAATATTATGTTATATATTTCAAAATAACTAGAAGAGAGAATTTTGAGTGTTCCCACTACAAGGAAATGAAAAATGTCTTAGGTGACAGATACCAAATACCCTAGTTTGGTCATTACACAATGTATACATGTGTCAAAACATCACACTGTATCCTATAAGTAAGTATAAGTATTATGTAAAAAAAAAAAAACTTTAAAAAACCAATAATTCTCAAAAATAAAATTACAGACTCACTACAGTGCACTATTTTTTAAGTCAAAATTTCAACCAAAAATTATTAAAACTCTTTTAATGTCTGGACATTAAAAGACACAGAAAAGCCACATGCACACTTTAAAAAATCCCTAGAAACTGCCTTCTAGTATGCCTTGATATTGGATTTAGTAGAAAAAGACCAAGCAGTTTACCAAAGAAAAATATAATATGTAAGAGTTATCAAAGAGACAATGTCAGTACAAAGTTGGAAACTAAAGAAAGAAAGAAAAAAGGAAATTCTAGACATAAAAAGTAGAAAAAAAATGAAAAATTTACTGTATGGTACAACAGTAAATTTGAGATGGCAGAAGAAATAATCAGAAAATTTGAAGACAGATAAATGGGAATCATCCAATCTAAAGGATAGAGAGAAAAAAAACTGAATAAAAATTTACAAAGCCCACAACGAGGGTACCTGTATAATGAACATTTATATACCTAACCCTGAATTGTACCCCACATCTTTAAAGAATACATAAATAAATAAAATATATATTAAAAAAATAAAATAAAATAAATTTACAAAGTCCCAAAGACATGCACAAAAATATTTAGCATCTGACAGATAAGTCATTGAAACCCTAGAGGCAGAGGAGAGAGAAAAGGGTATGGAAAAATATGTAATGCTATAATAGTTGAAAAAACATTAAATTTAATTTAAAAAATTGATTTATATATTTTATAATCACAACAATCCCAAAGTAAAACAAACACTAAGAAAACCAGAGATAGCCTATCAAAAAATCAAAGATAAAAATCTAAATGCAGAAAAAAACAACAGAGGAGAAAAATGATACAATTAACAGCTTACTTCGCACATTCACACATTTCTTGCCTTTATTTCTTTGAAGGACAATAAATGTTTAAACAAAAACTATGACACTGTATTGGTGTATATATAACATACATAGATGTAACAGACAAATGACAATAATAGCACAAAAGATAAGAGGGACTAAATGGCACTATTACCATTCCAAATTTTCTATTTTTTAGTTATCATAATTGAACATTAAATTTATGTAAATTGTGATGAGTTAAAAATGCATATTTCATTCCCTAGAGCAAGCAATAAAAAATGCAAACAAATGTAAGCTAAAAAGCCAATTAGAGTATTAAAATGTAAGATATTTTGTTAAAATACTTGTGTTAAAACGTTGAACACAAAGGAAGACAGAAAAGAAGAAACAGAAACAAAACAGAGATGAAACAGACTAAATAGTGAAATGGCAGATCTAAGTCCAAATCAATAAATATTTACATTAAATTTATATGAACCAAACACCTCCATCAAAAGTTGGAGATTGTCAAACTTGATTTTTTAAGAAAGCAAAATTCATTAACATACATTAAACACAAAGACACAAATAGGTTGAAAGTAAATGGAATAGGAAATGTACAAGATGCAAACAATAAACATAAGGAAGCTGGAGTAGCTATATTAATGTCAGATAATATAAACTTTAAAACAAGAATTCGTACTAGAGACAAAAGATATGATTCTCAATGATAAAAGGGTCAATATACTAGGAATATATAATGCTTATAAATATATAAGGACTGAATGACAGAGCATTGAAATGCACGAAATAAAATTTTCAGAAATGAAATAATAAATAGACAAATTAATAATTATAATGGGTGGTATAAATATCCCTTTGTTAGTAACTGATAGAACAAGTAGATAGAAAATCAATAAGAATATAGAAGACTCGAACTACACTATCAATTATTGACCTGAAAGACATTTATAGAATACTATGTTCAGGAACACCCAAATTCACATTATTTTCTACTGCATATGAAACATTCATTGAGATAGACCTATTCTGGATCATAAAATAGGTCTCAAAAAAGTTTAAACATTTGAAATTATACAGCATATGCCCTCTGATTACAACAGAATGAATTAGAAAACAGAATTAAGTTAAAAAATAATGAGAGGTATCTGAAAATCTCCAAATTAAACAATATGCTTTCAAATAAACTATGGATCAAAGAAATTCACTGTAAATTAGAACATATTATAAAGTGAATAAAAATGAAAAACAAATGTATCAACATTTGTCAGATGTGCCCAAAGCAGTGCTTAGTGAGAAATTTATCGTTTATTTGTTTAGAATAGAAAGAAAAATAAAAAGCAATGACCTAAACTTCTAACTTAAGAAACTAGAAAAAAAGGCAAACTAAAGGCCAAGTGAGTAGAAGAAAATAAAAAACAATACAAATGAAAATTAGCCAGGTGAAGTGAGTTTTGTTCTTTAAATCCATAGTTCTGTCTGAAGTTGGAGGATCTGGAAACACAATCCTGGATAACAACAGTCAGTGGGAGCTGAGCCGTGACATTCTTTCAGTGGGTTCTGTGTTTGCTACAGTTGTTTCCACTTTCAGTGTTCTGATACCAGAACCCCTTTATTCATTTACATCACCTGCTTGTATGCTTCAGGCACAGAAATTTGCAACTTCTACAGAGACTGTTCTCCTAATCATCTCTCCCTGTTCAAATTCTAGCCATTATTCACAGTCCATCTCAAATGGCATCTTTCCTTTTCACAAAAACCTGATGTGAGTTCTCCCTCTTCAGAATACTCAGAACATTTCTTACACTTCTTTTGTAGCATATACAGTGTCCAGTAATCTTATTATACTTATCAGTATTGTACTTACCTTGCCATTGACTGCAGTGTAAGGTTTATAAACTTACATTCATTTGTCCATTCATTCAGCAATTTATTAACTACTAGGTACCCCACACTAGTTAAGTGCTATAGATATCACAACTCAGACCCTCAAGGAGGTAACTGGGTGCAGGAACTGTGGCCCTATGTTGCTTCCACTGCAGAGCCTAGGAAAGTGCTGGTACTTAACAGCTACTCAGTTGGCATTTGTTGAAGTGAATTTAGAAGCAACAACTTACATTTACAAAGTATCTCCTATTTGACAGTTCTATTAACCAAACATCATTCTATTAAATAAAAGCATTAGAGCAATTATTTCTTCCAAAAGCACTCCAAAACCAGATTTTTCGTTAATATCTACTTACCGCTATTTCTTTTCTCATTCCAGTTGACTCTGAATCACCAAGGTTTTATCCTGAAATAGAACTCCAAGTACTCAGAGATCCCTCTAAATTTATTTACCTGGGTAACTGCTGAAAGACAGGCGGCTACTGCTGGTGTCTTTATCTAAGATGTTGAAGTCCCAGTGTTTATATATCCTGAGCATGGCTGCATATGTGTACCAGCTTGAGTGAGCAAAAAAGATGTTCTCAAATCCAGGAAGAACCTATAGCCAGAATTACAGTTGATGACACACAGGGACATAGGCAACTGACTACAATAATAAGTGATGGAAGCGTACAGCACATCAATTCAGGTATTACTGGAAAATATGGTCAAGAAGTAGGATGAACTTTTAATGTGCACAAAACAGTCTCATCCTTCTAACATCTAAAATGGAAGATTCTGGAAGGTGCAAGTGGTGGGTACAAACTGCATGGGAAGAATGGTGAGCGGAACAGAGTAACATCATGTACTTTCAATTTTCTCTATCAAAGTTCCTTCCATTTCTTCACTTCTACCATAGAGGAACCCATGAGTTTATAGCCGGGGGTAATGAGATGTTGTCTTACTTGGGTGATATATAGAGAAAGTCTGTGTGCACCAGAACAAGGAAAAAGGAGCTGCTGTGAGTGTCTCACCTTAATAAGAGCAGAGCAATGTCCCAAGTCCCATCTCTTCAAAAACTTCAGGTTGGTGCTTTTTGTGGGAGAGAATGAAGGAATCAGATCCAATAGATCGCCAACAGCGTTCAGGAACTGAATCTGGAACAGGGTCATCGGCTGGGAAAGGACATTGATTGCACTTAACATTGATTTGTAAATGTCATTTTCCATTTTCCCTCTTGTTAGGGATCCATTATATTATTCTCTTGTGAAGTGTCTCTAATTTAACAAATGTACTATATTCTTATTGTAACTCGTATATATTTTTATGGCCTTATCATTTAGAAGAGCTGTTTTAGAATGTTCTGATAGCCACCAAATTTGGAAATGGCTCCTTAGATAGTAAAACAGAGTTCTCTGTTTGCATTCCTCTATAGCATGGTTTCTCAACCTTGGCACTATTGGTATGTTGACCCAGATGATTCTTCTGGGATGGGGGTTGTGCATTTCAGTATGTTTAGAAGCACTCCTGGCCTCTATCTCCTAGAAATCAGTAGCAACCTTCCAGTTTTGACAACCAAAAATGTCCCCAGACATTGCCAACTGTCCTCTGGACAGAAACTAGCCCTAGATAAAAACAACTTTCCAGCAAAAACATTCAACTAAAAGGCTTTTGATTTTGTTTGTGTGCTTAAGATAGCACCAGCTGACTGGACAGCATTAACCCTGAAGCAATTATCATATTATATTTGGGACATGAACTATGCTAACTGGAGATCATTGCTCCAACAAGATTCAATCCACCAGAGTAGAAATTCTTGGCCGGGTGCAGTGGCTCACACCTATAATCCCAGCTCTTTGGGAGGCCAAGGTGAGAGGATTGCCTGAGACCACGGGTTCGAGACCCGCCTGGGCAACTTGGCGAGACCTCATCTCTACAATAATTAAAAAATTAGCCGGGTTTGGTGGCGCATGCCTGTAATTCCAGCTACTTGGAAGGCTGAGGCGACAGGATTCATTGAGCCCAGCAGGTCAAGTCTGTGGTGGCCATGAGCATGCCACTCTACTCCAGCCTAGGCAATAGAGAGAGACTCCAACTCAAAAAAAGAAAGAAAGAAAGAAGGAAGGAAGGAAGGAAGAAAGAAAGAAGGAAATTCTTCATTTTAATTAGCTGAATTTATAAATCTTTTTCTTCATGGTCAGTGCTTTTGTGTATTGAGACATTATCACCTCCCTTAAGTAGTATATATATACATATATTACCCCCAGGAAATGTAATATACATAATCTTTGGAAATATATCAAATGGTACCTTGGAAGCCTCAGGGATTCAGTAAAGCTTTTCCCACAGATTAGAATATGTGTGCTTGTTTGTGTGGGTATGTGTTTATGTAAGTGTTGTAGAGTGTAAGAAGCATGAAACTTGTACATGTCTTATCTTAATGAGTGTATAGCCTAACACTCTGGCTTTATCAGGTTAGTTAAAAAGCCAATACATTCATACTGTGCTTCCTGACTTACTCCTGAGTGCAACATGAGGAAAGATTGTAGAAACACAGAAACAAATTGTTCTATTTGTGTGTTGAGCTTGAATTTTGTGTCAGTGAGTTAGATGCCACAATAGGATCGATAGGATAGTGCTTTTCTGCAAGGAATTTATATACTCTAGTCCTAATTTGGTCTGCTTCTAAATTGGAATGCTACTTTAAAGACAATTGCCAATGTTTTTGTTATACCATATAAATTCTCAGCAGCCTCTTAAAAATCTTACCTTTGTCCCTTCTAATGTAGCCCTCTTCATTGCTCCTACATATAGCCCATCCATTTGTGCCATCACATAGCCTGTATGTCTCCAGAATGAATCATCCTTGTATGCTTTGATGTTTTTCCGGGTCCACTGCTCTTGCTTCCTGGAAGAAAATGGTATTTATACTGGAGGTCTCAATGGTTGCTCTTTCAAAACGAAGTCAAACCAGGCCTCTAGAGATTATCTACTCAGACACTTATGCCAGTGTGATATAAATTCTAAATCTTGTAACATGCCAGTCACACAAAGGCTATCAGGGAAAATCCCAAATGATTTGTAATTTCCCCCTAGGACTATGGCTCTTCTTTTATAGCCCCTTTTGTGCTCCAACTATAACTAAAACACAAGTGTGATCTTTACCTCCCTGTGATATTGAAAGCCATAACTGTCAAGGATGAACCATCCAAATGCATTTCATATAAAACCATATCTCACTAAATCAGTAAAGATAAGTTGATTAACTCTACTTTTGTATGTAGAAGTGGTAAATTTTTTAAAAAAGGAAAAAGACCTCCTAAGGATAGGTTTACATCTGTATATATTTCTCTCAGGTCATTTTCGTGGTTCATTCCATCTCATTTATTACTAATAACTGCCTAAACACCTTCATCCTAGCATGCTTAACAAAAATAATCTTATTTTTCATAGTCCTTTCACTCTATCTTTCTTCTTTCAGTGCTCTGCACTTTACATAGGATTATTTGATATGTTGTATACTGAAAGCTATTTCTGATTTGTTCAGGCTACGTCTACAACAAACTTAGAATAATGCAATGTCATTGCTTCATGGCATCTAGCCCAGGGGTTTTTAAATGATGCTCTGTAGGATTTTTAGCATTTCATGAAGAGGTTTTCTGTCCAAGAGCTTTTCTGTCCCCAGATTAATCTTCTGTCATCCTACAAATTTAAACACATTTAAAATTTTAACCTTCAGAAAACTTTATTACAAATAAAATATTCAGATGGAGTTTATAATTATGACTCTAGATATTAGCTAACACCCCAGCTAGAATGAGTCACCAGGCCCATGAAAAAGAGACACGTTGAAGATGGAGGACAGAATGGCTTTCATGTGGAAGGGTTCCAGGGATTTAACTTGGCCTGCGTTATCTCAACGGTGTATTCCTCTAGCTGTGTTAGCAATTGATAGTCAACCCAACCCTTGAAAGAGCCAAACTTAAAGGACATGTTGTTCGCAACCTGTTTTCTTGTCATTACCAAAAATATTTCTATACTACAAGAATAGTGCTAGAGTCTTGCCAAAGAGGTAGAAAAAGAAACTGGCACAGGAAAAACTGTTGTTTAAAATTACAGATTCAGGCCCTGCAGCCTTAAGAACAATGAGAAGAGGAAAGCTACTGTACATACTTCATAAAATCCTGCACTTTATCCATGATGGAAGGTTTCTTGATCAGCTGTGGGTAGAGGTTTGTGAAGTGGTCATACATGTGTCTGAAATGATAGATGAAAGTTGGTACATTTATATTTTTCTCGGATATCTTTATCACAGTAAACTAGAATGTCCCCTATTACAAACCTATATATTTATATATTTTTAGTAGATCAAATGTACAACTTAAAATTGGAAAATATTTTCAACATATAGAAAAGAATAGAATATAACCCAAAATATCCACAACCCAATTAAATCATTATATTTTGCCATATTTGCCACGTATTTTCAAAAATAAAGCAGAATATTAGCTAGGGTTGAAGCCCATGTGCACACCTTCATGACTCTAATTCCCTTTCCTTCTCCCAAGAGGTAACTACAATATTGAATGTGATATATTATTCCCATGCATGTTTTTATAAAGTCACTACACACATTTAATCATAAATTATAGTACTATTTATCATGTTTCAGAAAAATATAAGTAAGATCATACTGATCTGTCTAACTTGTTTACTTTCCTTAATATGATTTTTAAAGAAATATCTATGTTATCATCTGCTGCTTAAATTTCTTCTTTTCAACTGCCGATGGTATTCCATGACTATGTAACAGTTCATGTATGAATTCCCAAGATGGACATTTAACTAGTTTTTAATTTTTCACTATCATAATGCAACTTCAAACATATGTCTCTTTTTAATCATCTGAATGTTCTTCTAGGATACACACACGAACAGACACACATATATGTAAGATTGCTATGGTGAATACATATACCTATAAAGTTATTAAATATTGCCGAATTGTTCTCCACAGTGATTGTGCCAATTTACATTCTCCCCCACTATGCATTAGACCTCCCCTTCTTCCATATCTTCACCAACATTTGTTATTGCCAAACTTTCAATTGTCAACAATTTGATGGGTTTTAAATAGTTCCTTCATTTGATTTCCATTCCCCACAGAATTATTGCATATTTGGGTTTCTTTATTTTGAAACTTACTTAAAAAATTAAAAGGGTCTCATATGCTGTACAGTAAAATTTTTTTGAATCGATGAAAATAGTCTATTTACATTTACTGTGATTTTAATATCCTTGAATTTATTTTTATAACCTTTCTCTGTTTCCCATTTGCCATCTCTTTCTTTGTCCTTTCAAGTTTTCTTTGTTGGATAATACTTTTGTTATTCTCCTTTTCACTTCTGACTTAAATACTGTAGAATGAATTTCTATTCTTTTAATGAGCATCATTTAAAAAACATTCTTAACTACATTTTTTCTCACAAAGTTTAAATTTTATATTCCTCCCTTTAAACATAAAGCACATTTTAGCAAACTTTGTCCATTAACAGTCCCCGTCATGCTATTGTTCAAAGATTTAGTTTTACCTTTCTAATTTAAAAAGTTTATATTTTCAAAATTATAACCAGCCTGGGCATTATTACTTATGCATTTATTTTGAATTTTATTTTATTTTAGATTCAAAGGCACATGTGCAGGTTTGTTACATAAGTCTATTGCATAATGGCAAGGTTTGGGCTTCTAAGAGGACCTCTTGGCCAGGTGGTAAGCATAGCAGATTAGTGATTTTTCAACCCTTATTCTGCTCCCTCCTTCCCAACTTCAGTAATCCCAGTGTCGGTTGTTCGCATCCTTGTGCCCATGTGTGCTCAGTGTTTAGCTTTCATCTATGAGTAAGAACATGAAGTATTCAGTTTTCTATTTCTGTGATAATTTGCTTAGAATGATGGCCTCCAGCTGCACCCAAGTGGCTGCAAATTACACTGTTTTTTTTTTTTTAAGGCTGTGTAGTATTCCATGGTGTATAAGTACATCATTTTCTTTATCCAGTCCACTGATGATGGGCACCTGGGTTGGTTCCCTGTTTTTACTATGGTGAATAGTGCTACAATAAACATACAAGTACAGGTGTCTTTTTGGTAGAATGATTTTTGTTTCTTTGGGTATATAACCAGCAGTGGGACTGCTGGGTTGAATGGCAAATCTATTTTTAGTTCTTTGTCTAGATTGCTTTCCATGAGGATTGTACTAGTTTACATTCCCCTGACAGTACACATGCATCAACAATCATCGGTTTTTGTTTTTTGTTTTTTTTGAGTTGGAGTCTCACTCCATCACCAAGGTTGGAGTGCAGTGGTATGCTCACGGCCACCCCAGCATCAGCCTGCTGGGCTCTGGCAATCCTTCTGCTTCAGCCTTCCAAGTAGCCAGAACTACAGGTGCGCGCTACCACGCCCGGCTAATTTTTTTGATTTATTGTAGAGACAAGGTCTCACCGAGTTGCCCGGGCTGGTCTCGAACCTGCGGGCTCAGGCAATTCACTTGCCTCGTCCTCCCAAAATGCTGGGATTACAGGTTGAGCCACCAAGCCCAGACTGTTTAAAAAAAAAAAAATTCTAATAATAGCCATTCTGACTGTTGTGAGGTCATATCTCATTGTGGTTTTAATCTGTATTTCTCTGATAATTAGTAACGTTGAACATTTTTTCCATGTTTGTTGGTTGTTTGTATGCCTTCCTTTGGGAAGTGTCTGTTTATACCCATTGTCCACTTTTTAATGGGGTTATTTCTTTTTTTCTTATTCATTTGTTTGAGTTCCTATAGATTCTGGATATTAGGCCTTTGTCAGCTGCATTGCAAATATTTTCTCCCATTCTATGGGTTGTTTCTTTACTATCTATGATTTCTTTTGTTATGCAGAAGCTTTTTAACTTAATAAGGTCCCACTTGTCAATTTTAGTTTCTGCTGCCTTTACTTTTGAGGACATGGTCATGAATTCATTGCCTAGGCCAACATTCAGGAGACAATTTTCTACTAAGATTTTGTAGTTTAAGGTCGTGTGTTTAAGTCTTTAATCCATCTTGAGTTAATTTTCATGTATGGAAAGAGGAAGTATTCCAGTTTCAATCCTCTGTGTAAGTTTTCCCAGAACTATTTGTTGAATAGAGTGTCCTTTCCCCATTATTTGTTTTTTGTTGACTTTGTCAAAAATGAGTTGGCTGTAAATGTACGGTTTTATTTCTAGGTCCTCCATTCTGTTCCATTTATCTATGTGCCTATCATTTTTGTACCAATATCATGCTGCTTTGGTTACCGTAGCCTTGTAGTAATGTTTGAAATCTGGCAGTGTGGTGCCTCCAGCTTTGTTCTTTCTGCTAAGGATAGCTTTGGCTATCAGTCTCTTTTTTTGGCTACCGAATGAATTTAAGTATTGTCTTTTCTTGGTCTATGAAAAACAATGCTGGTAATTTGACAGGAATTGCACTGAATCTGTAACAGATTTGATTTTTAAGAGATATCGATTCTTCTAATCCATGAGTATGAGCTATTCTTTTATTTGTTTGTGACATCTTTGATTTCTTTCAGCAGCATTTTGTAGTTTTCTTTATAATAAGAGATCTTCTATCTCTTTTATTAGATGTATTCTGAGGTATTTTTTCTTTTTTTTTTTTAAATTTGGGTTTCAGCCTTTTTGTCGGTTTATAGAAATACAACTGATTTTTTTCCTTTTCCTTTTCCTTTTCTTTCTTTTTATAGAGATGAGGTCTCGTTGTGTGCTCAGGCTAGTCTTAAATCCTGGGCTCAAGCAATCTTCCCTCCCAAAGTGCTGGAATTACTGGCATGAGCAATGGTGCCCAGCTGCAATTGATTTTTGAGCATTGATTTTGTATCCTGAGACTTTACTGAAGTCATTTATCAGTGCTAAAAGTTTTTTGGTGAAATGTTTTGGGTTTCCTAGGGATAGAATCATATCATCTGCAAGAGTGATTATTTTACTTACTATTTGGATACCTCTTATTTATTTCTCTTGCCTGATTGTTCTGACTAGGACTTCCAGTGCTCTGTTCCATAGGAGTGTTTTGTTTTGTTTGTTTTGAGGGGAGATCTCACTGTTGCCCATACTGAAGTGTATTGGCATGATCCTGGCTCAGATTAGACATCCTAGCCTCAGGTGATCCTTCCGCTAGACCTGCAGGCACATACAACAACCTCCGGATAATTTTTTTTTTTTTTTTTTTTTGAGTTGGAGTCTCACTCTGTCACCCAGACTGGAGTGCAGTGGCCGCTTCCGGCCACCGCAGCCTCGACCTGCTGGGCTCCGGCGATCCTTCTGCCTCAGCCTTCCAAGTAGCTGGAACTACAGGCGCGCGCTACCATGCCCGGCTAATTTTTTTTATTTTTTTTTTAAAGATGAGGTCTTACGTTGTCCAGGCTGGTTTCAGACTCCTGGGCTCAAGAAATCCTCTCACCTCAGCCTCCCAAATTGCTGGGATTACAGGTGTGAGCTAATGTGTCTGACCTGGAGTGGTTATTTTTATTTTTTAACTTTTACAATAAAATCTTATTAATTAATTTCTTTTTTTGCATTAACTATTACTCCCTATATCCCAAACTTTCTCTCTTGTGATTCTTGCTAAAGTATATCCTCTAATAATTTTATAGATGTCTGTAGGTGGTAAATTATTTTGATTTGTATGTCTGAATATACCCTTATTTTGTCCTTAATCTTGGATAATTTAAAAGTTTCTAAAATTCTGGTTAGATATTTTCCCTCAGTACTTTAAAAATATTATCTTGATATCTTCTGTCTCTATTATTGGTGATAAGATGTATGCTGTCTAGCTGAGATTCCTTTGAAGTCAATGTCTTTTCTTTCTGATTGCTTTAAAGATTATTCTCTTTATCCTCAATTTTCTGAATTTTCATCCACTGTGTTGCAACAATTTAATAGGCTGTGTCTTCCAACTAAGGACTCTTTTTTTTTTTTTCAACTTTGATAAATTATCGCCTATTACCCTTTCAATTATTGTGTATCTGTAATTCCCTCTAGTCTCTTTTTCTGAGACTCCTGATGGACCTATGTTGAAGTTTCTCAATCTAACTGCCATATCTAATAATACCTCTTTCATTATTTTTACCCTTTTTGGGCTGTGTGTTATATACCTCCCTGAATACTAATATCTGATTCAGAATTTTTTTCTGATTGAGTGCAATCTAGAGTTTGCCCATTTATTGAGACTTTTAAAGATTAGTTTCCATAGTTTTCTTTTCTAATCTTTCTAACAGGTTCTTTAAAAATATCTACTTGTCTTCTTGTTTCTTCCTCTGTTTTATACATTCTCCTTCAAGTTTTATTTTATTTATAACTTAAAGTAAAAAAAATTAATTATAAAGTTAATCTGGAGTGTATTCATGACATGATTGTTGATTTTGCTATCTATTCCATTTCTTTGTCTGGTTGGGAACTGTGATGTGCAGCATTTTTATGTATCTCTTTCTTTCTAAGTTTCCTTTGTCTAAGTGCTTCCATCTGAATTCTGAGAACCAAGTCATATAGTGACTTTTTGGGACTTCTGTTCTATGGAATATTGTAGATATATCTGTAACTATAACTGTACCAGCTTGTAGATAATTAGGTGTTTGGATGTCACCCTCTCTGACACACCCCCCCCAATCTCACAGTTTCTTATAAATCTGTAGGTTAGGGTGCACATCACAAAACATTATTGTGTGGCCTCTTATTCTATAAACAGACCAAAGCAGCAAGGTTATCTCGGTTTCTAGCCTTGAACCAGCTCGCTTAAAGCACTTAAAGCTCTTACCCATCAGCTTCAGGACAAGGGCCAGCAGATCCGTATTTTATCACTTTGTTTTCTGTTCCAATTCTGATTCAAGAGATTTTTAGCATTGTTTGGGAACCCAGCTATGTTACTAGAGGATTTCCTTCTGTATATTGAATCTATCATTTGCTGTAAGTTTAGAGCAGAGTGGGTATATAAAAGTATGAGCCCCTTGCACCCCTGGACTGAATGTTTACCTATAGTCTTAGTTCTGTTTGTCATTTGACGTTTTTTACTGATTTAGGGAGTTTAGAATTACAAGAATTCTAAATTCCAAGAATGAGAATTTTCCCTATACTTCGGAACTTTATTTATTTTTTCAACTCCAGTGATTTTTATTTTTCTTGTCTCTCCATCTAGGCTAAAATTCCCAGGAAAGATAATCTGATGACCCAGGTTTGATCTACTTCTGGAACAATCAGCTAGAGCTGGAGAGGTAGGACCCCACTTTTTTTATTATTTTATTTTAAAGATGTAGGGTATAATTCAGAATTAGGTATACAAGTAGTCCTCGTACAAGTAAAGTTTGGGCCTCCCTTTGGTCCCCACTTCACCTGGTTTGAGATTAGGTGCTCTTATTGATGTTGTGTCTCCCCTGCTTTGGGACTTTATATCTCCTTTATCTATGGGTTTCTAGAACTGAAACTAATAAGCTGAGAATAGAGTTTTATTGCTGGTTAGGTAAACAATATTAAAATTTCCTTTGAAATCTTTTATTTTATGGTCTTTGAATTCAATAAATTTTGTCTCATGAGAGTTTTTCCTTCAAACAACGTATATATGTGTATATATATATAAAATCACTGCATTTAACTTTTGTTTACATATCTTTTAATGGCATGATGCCTTTTCTATTATTAAGTTGTTCACTTTCCCCTTCCTATTACCTCTAAAAATTAGGGAGAAAACAGCAATAGAGCCAGACAGCTTTGTGGGTAACAAGGGAGGGACTCTTTACCCTGGCATCATGCTTCAGTGAGTGAAATGCAGAAACCCGAATGGGTTTGATTGACTTTAGTTAGTTTCTCAGAGAGACAACAACCGTACGGTCTCCCACTCCATTACTGAGTGGAGAAGTAGAGAGGGTGCCTGCATGGTCTGGGCTCATAATCCAAATATAACACCCCTACATACCTCAAGGAATTTCAGGGAACAGCCAAATGTTTCGTGTGTGGCTTATGGTGGAGTAGATAGATACGGAGCTGATGGAACCAAGAGGCAGGAGACTTATTCTTGTGATAATTATTGCAACCTCAGGTGGCATTAATTAAGTAGCTGGAGATCAGAGAGACTCTGGAAATTTCATCAAATATCTGATGGGAAAACACCCAAGCTAAGGACTAAATGAGATCGTTCTACTTTGGTGGATGCCAGAGGAGAACAGTGGTTAACAAGATGGAGAACACTGATTAACAAGACAGTTAACAATTGATCAAGCAACTCCTTTCCCTCTAACATGCCTCAGCAACATTGACACATATAAAAATGACTATTCTAACATCTTGTGCCATCAGGAGGATGGTCTATTAAAATTAAAATGTGTTACATGAAAACTAGTTTTATTTCTTAGAAAAAAATAATTTGGGGGCTATTGATTTAAAATGCCCACTCAAGTAAGGAAACAAAAAATTCATACTTTTTACCCAAAGTCTCCATCATTGCATCCTGTCTTACTCTATCCATAGCTCCAGATTCTCTGAATTTTTCAGTTGACTTCAAGATAGGGTAATGGTTTTTAAATGGGGTGATTTTGCTCTACAGGGGGCTTTTCTGAAGACAGTTTTGGTTGTTACTCTGAATGGGGAGGAGGCCAAGGATTATGCTAAAGACTGTACAGAGTACAGAACAACTCCCCACAACAAAGAATAGTCCAACCCAAAATGTTAACAGTGCTGAGGTGGAGAAATCCAGAAACAGAAGAACATTACTCTTGACTTGGGTGTGATTGTTGAGGATATCTACATAACAGTAGATAAGACAGATGGAAATATGTGAGGCTAACTGAACCAAATTATTAAGATTTGTGTGTGTGTGTGGGTGTGTAGATGAGCTTTTTTTCTTTTTTTGAATAGAAAAAAAATCTTTAACTTCATAAAATAACATTCTTATGTGCTAGGTGTTGCTCTAAGTGCTTTTACATTTATCAATTTATTTAATATTGAGAATAATCAGTGAAATGGGCACTATTTTTTATCATCTCCATTTTAGAGGAAAAGGTCCCCAGGCACAGGGCTAAGTGATTTCCTGTTTCATACAGTCAGTCACTAGGAGTCTTTATTTGAACTCAAGCAACAGTCCTCTGAATCAACACCATTAACCATGACATTAGATTGCCATCTTCATATTAGGAAGTCTTGGTGAAAGGAGACAGAGGGACAGAGAGCAACACTCCAGGTTAGAAGAGACTGGAGTCCAATCTTCAAAGTTCTCAAGGATAAACAATTCCAGTCAAGAATTTCCTAGGGCAACTCCTTTGGGCCCCTTCCCACTGTGGGAGCTCTTCTGTCCTCTCAATAAATCCTGCTTTAAAAAAAAAAAAGATTTTCCTACCCAGTTAAGCTAAGCTTCACCAGTGATGGAGAATTAAAGTCCTTCCCATACATTCAATCCCTAAGAATTTATGCTGCCTCCAGACCAGCTCTACAAGAAACACTTAAGAAGGTATTAAACACAGAAGAAAAAAAAAGTACAACCATGTTCTTCTCAAGAATGTAGGAAAGCGATCAACACAGCATGCATTGTAACTGCAAAATTGGAAACACACATACATATCAACCCCAAAATCAAAAGAAAACCAACAAACCTATAAACAAACAGCAACAACAAAGAACTTTGTAAGAGCCTCATGACAGGGAGAAACTCTCACATCTCAATAATCAGACTGAATGTGAATGGACTAAATGCACCACTGAAGAGACTAGCTTTCTTGATTCAGACATTCACAGCAGGAGCAGGGAAGCTTTCACGTTGAGATGAAAAGCGGAGCCCTCAGCCAATCCTGCTGCATGTGGGGCTCTGAGGAACA
>CAUYQG010191851.1:0-12140 GCA_963574415.1 Tarsius wallacei
GGGCCAACTATTCGGAGCCTGGGCACGGCCAGAACCTATAGTGGGTGCACAGAGCAGGGGGCCAGAAACCAAACAGAAAGCAGCTTCTTATACCTAACTCTGGGAGTAATGGCACACAATTTAAAGTTCAAGACATGTGCAGAAACACACTGGGAACAAGGAAAAACAGGAGGTACACAAGCGCTCCCAACCCTGAAATCCACCCTAACCACCAATCCCTACTGAAATCAAGGCCAACTGTCCACACTCCTCCTGCTAGCCAGGGAAAAACCCATCCTCCCTAGAGAACAGCAGTGATGTATGTGCACATTTATGCATGTGTGTGTTTGATGGCGCACCTTGTTTTACTGCACTTTATCGTGTTCTGTAGAAACTGCATGCCTTATAAACTGAAAGTGTGTTGAAGAGGTTAGTTACTGCGTCAAGCACTAACTAGCACCATTTCTCCGACAACCCACACTCACTTCATGTCTCTGGGTCACATTTTGGCAATTCTCCCGATATTTCAAACTTTTTCGTTATTATCATATTTGTTATGGTGACCCATGATCAGTGACCTTTGATGCTAAGATTTCAGCTTTGGGATGCTGCAAGCCACGCCCAAATAAGACAACAAACGATCAATAAATGTGTGTGTTCTGACTGCCCCACTGACCAGCCTTTCCCGGCTCTCCCCCACCCCCTCTCCTCAGGTCTTCCTATCCTCCAAGACACAACAATATTGGCTTAGGCCAGCTGATGACCCTACAACGGCCTCTAAGTGTTCCAGTGAAAGAAGGAAGACTCACACGCCTTTCGCTTTCAATCAAAAGTTACAGATGATTAAGCTTAGCAAGGAAGACGTGTCAAAAGCCAAAATAAGCTGAAAGCTAGGCTTCTTAGGCCAGTTAGCCAATTTGTGAACACAAGGAAAAGTTCTTTGAGGAAATAAAAAGTGCTCCTCCAGTGAACACACAAAGGATAAGAAAGCGAAATAGCTTTACTTGCCGACTTGGAAAAATTTTAGTGATTTGGATAGAAGACCAAATCAGCCACCCCATTTCCGTAAGCCAAAGCCTAATCCAGACAAAGACCTGAACTCTCTTCAGTTCTGTTAAGGCTGAGAGAACTGAGAAAGCTGCAGAAGAAAGTTGGAAGCTGGCAGAGGCTGGTTCCTGGGATGGAAGGAAAGATGCCGTCCGCACAGCATCGAGCGCAAGGAGAAGGATCAAGTGCTGCCGCTCTGGAAACAGCCAGAGAACTAAAGACTGCCAGACCCCCCAACTTCCGGCAGCCGTCAACACCAAGGCAAGACTCCCTCACCAGTCAAGCGAGCACGACTTGCCGAAGGCTCAGGTGACTTTAAGCCTTTTTAAGCAACAAAGTATGTTTCCATTAAGGCATGTACAGTTGACTCTTGAACAACATAGGTGTAAACCACGCAGGTCCACTCACACGTGGAATTTCTTCCACCTCCACCATCCCAGCCGCAGCAAGACCAAACCCACGCCCCCCAGCCCACTCAATGTGAATACAGCAAGGATGAAGGTCTGATGACCCATGCCCACTGAATGAACAGTAAATGTATTTTCTCTTTCTCAAGACTTTCTGACTAACATTTCCTTTTCTCTGCCTTACTTTTATTATAAGGATATGATATATAATCCAGATAACATATAAACATGTGTTAATCGACTGCTGACGTCATTAGAAAAACCTCCAGTAAGCAGCAGGCTATCAGTAGGTAAGATTGTGAGGATTCAAAAATCATACAAATTCTGTGCTGTGGAGGGGCGGGGTCAGTGCCTCTAAACCCCACGTTGCTCAAAGGTCAATTGCACATTAGGTTTTTAGAATAATACACTTGTACTTTAATATAGTATAAACATAACTTTATATGCATTAGGAAATTTAAAAATTAGCTTTACTGCAAAACTTGTTTTACTGTGGTGGTCTAGAAATAAACCTGTAATATCTCCTATCTACCTATATAACTGCCACAGAGTTCGCAGGTAAGCTGTAAAATGGCACCATACCACAATGCAGCAACACAAGAACCTGAATGATTCTCAGTCATCATCTTCATCTTGGAGGTAGTTACTCAGGTGTTGGCATTTTGTGGTAAAAATTCACACTGCTTGCTTATTACTTGTGCACTTTTCAGTGCACATGTCATCCTGTAACAAAAAGCTCACCAAGTAAAAAAGAATGAGGGGTCCCAGGTGCCCCAAAGCAGGGGTAAGGTATGGGATTATAGGACTAAACACAGGAGAACGCAGCCAAGTTGGCATAAGCAGCAGCTGGAGTCCCAGAAGCATCCCTGGTGTCCAATAGTTCCACCTCCTCACCACAAGAAGACAGCTTCCCTCTTCTGATGGACTAAACAAGGAGAAACAAGAAGAACTTTGCAGAACCTTCAGAAAACAAAAAAGAACTACAGGAAGCTTAAAAAGGTAGAAAATGAAAAAGATAAAATTAAAGGAACAACTTATAAAGTCCAACATCCTAGTAATATGAATTACAGAATAAATGAATATTTCTCAGTAAAATCCCACCGAATGTCCAGCTCAATTTTTTAAAAGTCTACAAGCCAAACAAAAAATAAAATCCAAGATACTTTTCAAGAGAAACATCAGATTACCTACAAAGAATCAGAATTCAAAATAGAATTAGAATGGTCCTAGAGGCTATAAAAATAGGTCAATGAAATGATACCTTCAAAGTTTGTTTTTTTGTTGTTGTTTTGAGGATTTTTTTTTCTTTTTTGGACACAGGATCTCACTCTGTCACCCAGGCTGGATTACAGAGGTATGATCCCAGCTCACTGCAGCCTCGACCTCCTGGGCTCAAGCAATCCTTCCACCTCAGCCTCCTAAGTAGCTGGAACTACAGGTGCGCACCACCATGCCCAGCAAAATTTTTGTATTTTCTGTAGAGATAGGATTTTGCTACGTTGCCCAGGCTGGTCTCAAACTCCTGGACTCATGATTTTCCCGCCTTGGCCTCTCAAAACACTGGAATTACAGGCGTGAGGCACCGCACCCGGTCAATATTTTCAAAGTTTTTGAAAAAAAATTATTTCCTATGTCGAAGACTATACTCAGTCAAATTATCAATCAAGTATAAAGATTATATCTATTTTTCAAACACTCGAGGTCTCGTTCTAAGGAGACTACTGAAAATCAGCTTCCATGAAGAAAAAAGATGTGGGATACTGAAACAGAGGAGACGATTGAGGAAAGAGGCCAAGAGAAACCCCAGGAAGCTGCTGAGGGAGAGTCAGGGACAACTGCTCTGAAGAACTCAGACACCCAACCAGTCCAGAGAGTGGAGAACGCCACCAAGACTGCCTGCCTCGTCTGATCACACAGAGAGAAATTTTACTTATGTGGCCGAGTTTAAGGATGAATTAGGGATATATATACAAAACGAGACAAGAGATAAAATGGGATGACTACACTGACCCCAGAGCAAAGAAAACTGAGGCTGAAACTACGGTTCAGTACACAAGGAGGTGTGGATAATACTGACACAGCAGTCACAGTCACTAAACTCAGATTATCCATTTCAATAAAAATCATGATATAACTATTTGGGAAAGCAAGGAACAGAGAAGTATGTATGTGAGAGAAATCGTCATTTCCCTTAATAAGAGTCACTTCTTTTATCTAAAATTCAAAAGCTCAGAAGTAATGAAATAGGCTCTCTCTTACGTACAGAAATAGAAGAAGGCTGACTTCAACCAGTTGCCTTTGGGAGGCGAAGGGGGGAGGAATGAGGCGGCAGATGTGCACAGGCCACACAACGCTTTGTAAACGCTCAGGCTATGCAGATACTCAACTTTTACAATGTTTCTAAAGACGAAATCTGAGTGAGGAAAGACAAAATACAACACTCATTCCTTTGATAACATTTGGAGATGTTTCCCCGTTATACACACTCCAGGCACTGCGTTAGAAAACCGCAGGTAACACAGCAGCACCCCAGATGGGCTGCAGGATGGACACCAGGTGGAGGGAAGGCAGACAAGGAAGCAGTAGAGAGAGAGGACATCCAACATGGGAAAGGGACAAGCCTGCCTATCTGCTAAGGGGAAAACATCCGTGGCACGAAAGAGACAGAAGACACAGGGACAACAGGAATGTCTAAAAGAGGAAAGATCTTAAGAAAGGGAAGAGAAGCGTCCACAGCTCACCCGGAGCCCAGGCCTCAGACGGGCCCACGTGGGTAGGTGGACAGGCGCTCAGGGGCACGGGGCTACCCACCAGGTGCTGTTGTGCACAGGCTGCAGGCGATGCCATCTCCTGCGCTGCTGACAGAAGGTGAGGGTGCAGAGGAGGCAAGCAGGCTGAGGACACTCAGGGAAGGATCCACATAGGGTGTGTGGGAGACAAGCACAACTTGGTCAGGACCTCGGTACACACATGGGTAAACTCAAGAGGCAGCGAAAAGCTACTGCAAACAGCACTGACTACTGGCACACAGAACAGTTATGGAGTATCCTTTATTTAGCTTGAATACATCCAAATTATCACGACATCAAAAGGAAATCTCTAAAATAGATACGCATTCTGGGATAAAAAATGCACACAGTTCAGTTACAAAATTTCCTACGTATCGTTTATAAACAACATTAAATGTAGACAATACAATTTTTACAATTTAGGGAGTTAGGCCTTTTCCTTTTATTAAAGTCATATAAGCTAAAGAGACAGTTTATCCTAGTCTCTCAGCCTGTCCCCTGACCACCAGAGTAGTAAAACTTCCTACCAAGTAATAGTTGGCTTTATCGTGCAAGATTTTTAAAACCACTCATAGTAGGAACTAGCTTCTGACTAGTCATTGAAGTACATGCTTACCTGAACCCACGTGGCCTGCATATTTGACAAGGCACTTCCCTGTCTCTATGCTCCATAGCAAAGCTGTGTGATCTGCAAGATCAAGATTAAGAAGTTGTAACTTAGTATCATCAAATTTTTTAAGTAAAAGAATGAGATAAATACGCTAAAAACAGGAAGCGGCACTATCACTGGTACGCAGCAACTTGGATTTCATTACTCTAAAAGTCAATTGATCAAAGAAAACATTTCCAAGAACAGAGAGAATGTGACCTGTCTGAGGCCATGAAGTTGGCAAACGGACAACGAGAGACACAATTTCCTAGTTTACTATTACGCTGCCTGCATCACACCTGAAACTTACATATAGAGGTCACTCATATCACAGTTTCATTATTCTATCGAAGAATTAAAATACTTCAGAACATCTTCCAACATTCAAATAGCATCCAAATCCAGTTACAAATTATTTGTGATAACAAGTATTCCTTTGGGCCTTTCCTCTTACAGGCATTAGTTAAGGTAGGTTTAATAGGAAAATTGATAAATGCTAATTATCCAATGAAATCTGAAATACCAGAAAGGACCCCTTTACTCTTTTTTTTAAGCTTTCAAGCAAAGTTATTAGCAAGAAAAAGAAGAAGGAAGACTCGTGGCAGAAAGACCTGCCATGAGAACGTTTTTCAAAGAAAAGCTGCCTTGTTCTTTTCCTAAAGTCATGATTGCCCAAGCAGTCTGAAGCACATCGCCTTCTTCACCACTCCAACCAGCTGATCATGCTCACTTCCACCACTGAAAAGTAGTCTAGAGGAACCTAATGGCTAACCTCTCACAAGCTGGGAAGGCATTTTAATAAGTGAGTACCTGCCAGGGTCAGTGGCTCAGCCTATATCCCAGCATTGGAGCCCAGTGGGTTGACGCTGGGGTGGCCGTGAGCATACAACTGCACTCAAGCCTGGGCAGTGGAGTGAGACTCCAACTCAAAAACATAAAAAATAAAAAGTGAGCACCAGGCGGTGCGGCAGCTCAGGCTACAGTCCCAGCACTTTGGGAGGCGGAGGTGAGAGGATTGTCTGAGCTCAAGGGTTTGAGACCAGCCTGGGCAACTTGGTGAGACTTTGTTTCTACAATAAATCACAAAAACCAGCCAGGCGTGCATCTGTAGTTCCAGCTATTTGGAGGGCTGAGGCGAAAGGATCGCCTGAGCCCAGCAGGTTGAGGCTGCAGTGGCCGTGAGCGTACCACTGTACTCCACCCTTGGCAACAGAGTGAGACTTCAACTCAAATAAATAAATAAAGAAACAAATGAGGGCCATTTTTAATTCTGGTAATTTTTGTCAGAAGGGGTATTAGGCCATCTTAGATAGCTATCATAAAATACCTTATTTTAGAGAAAAGGAAGAGGTTTCTCTCCATACTTCACCCCATGATTCCTGCAGGCAAACCCTAGGGGACGCTGCCAGCCTCCACTGCCAGTCACACTCCCGAGATATTGTGCATTTTCAGTTGTCACAGCATCTGCCCTCAGTTGCACTTCACTTGTGGAATAAAACGTCAAACATAGCTACAAATCATGATCACACTTAAGTTATGGCTAACAAACAACAAAGCCGGTAGCAAAAATTACCCACGTCGAAAAAATATTCCACCTTATGCTGCCACTTCCATTCAAATACCGAGCCCTTGACACCATTATGTCCAATCTACCCAAAACAAGTATGTCCTTCCTCAGACACTCAACCCACAGGGTGCTGTGACAGCCACCCATGGGACCACATAGCAGCCTGCAGCTACAACACCCCCTACAGGATCACAGGATGCACAACTCAGCAGGCCTGGGCTCCAAGCATCACCATGCTCCCATATCAAGGGCAATACGCTGGTTCCAATGGCTCCTCCAGCACACCTCTCTGTGTCCAGTGATCCCTCTATCACGGGCAACTGAGCATCATTCATTCAGGTATCAAGCAAGCTGGCTGGGTCCACGTTTGACTCACCAGCCGATGCAGTCCCAAGCACCACTGGCTGTGTCCTGGCAACGCTGACATCCCAGATGCCATCCCTGTGGCCAATGTACTCCTTCACGAGCTGGCAGACAGCCCTCGACGTGGTAGTCTTGAAGCTGGAGACAATCTAAAATCGACAAGGGAAGCAGTCTTGCTAAATAATCTGCTGAAGTGCATCTTTCTAAGAAAGGCAAAACAAAGAAAGTCTTGAAAAATGCATAAATCACTGAACAGATATTACACAGTGATTAAAGCACTAAAGGAACAGAGCATAAGCAAAACAGAACTAAAGGCCTGTCTGGTAATGTAGGTCACTCAGCCAGCCACACAGAGCAATGAGGTCCTTACCACGGCTACAGAAGGCCTCCCCACCTCAGGCTGACAGGAGCAAGTACATAATGTCCTACTGTGGAAGAGCGGATTTCGGCATTTCAAGTCACTCTTCCCCAGATTTTCAGACAAAATTTCTAAATTCTTTAGGAAATAACAAATAGCTAGCTAGACACCCAGACATGAGAGTCAGCACTAATTACGATGACACGAGGGAGACTCTTGTTTTTTTTCTATTTTCACTTACACCAGCCACATATTACCAAGAGGCAAAAAAGCCCATGATGGGGAGGAACAAAAGACAACACTCTAGCAGATACTTGGGTTGTTCAAGACTGTTTATTGAGCACGTGCTCAGAGTGGAGGGCGCGAAGCTCTCAGCCCAGTGGGGGACAGGCATGGAAACAGCAGACTCCAGAAGACACACAGAATGGCACACAGTTCTCATCTTCTCTTGTGAGGAAAAACGTAAAGTGAGCAAGGAAAGAAACGAATTAAACACAAAGATGTCTTCAGAGTTTGGTCTCCAAGTTGTTCTCAGCTTTTAAGTAAATCGGAGTAAAATAGATTACTCAGAACAATGAAACCCCCCCAAAATCAAGTGAAAAACAAAATCAGAGGCATTATACAGCGTGTTTTAAACATTGACTTTGCAAAGCCCTGAAAAACGTATCTAAATTCACTCTTACATAAACACATTAAAGAAAAACCCACAATCCATGGTTACATCAAATCAGGTATGCACATGTAAATTATTCCTCCTACACAGTGAAAAAAAAAGTGACGAAAAGTCCTATAAACAGGTTCCTCTAGACTTGGTTACAGGAATGATAACAGCACTTGTTCCACTTCAAACCCATCGTCTTCCTTTCTTTCTGAAAGCTAATACCCATTCAACCCAGCAGAAGTATGCCTCCACAACATGGGAAGGCTTCTGCTTACACAAAGTGCCATTCAGATGTTAAATAACTATGTTCCCAATGTAGGAGGATGTGAAGTTAACACACAAAACCTTTCCCCACAATCGGCTGTGGTACATTTCCTTGTCCAGATCTCTCACCATTTCCAAGGTAAACAACAGGGCTACAGAATCAAGCTGCTGGAGTCACATTCTTCGCCTGTCGCCTCAGGGGAGAAGAGGGTTTCTGCCCGGGAGCTGCCATGCATTCTGGCGGGACCATGCAGAAGAGCCTGTGCCATTTGTGAATATCTTCTCCCATGCCGCTTCCAAGATGCCCATTAACCTTCGGCCATCTATGACCTTTAACTCTTTGCTCCTAAAAAGCTGACCTAGCCACAAGTACAAAGAGGCCCAACAAAACACAGTGGATAACCGAGAAGGGACGTTCATGACAGAAAAGCAGCAAAGTGATGCCTACACCTGCCATCCTAATGTCTTAACTGAGGTACAATCTAAAGCACTTTCCTAAAAATGAGCAAGAGCTTTTTTCATGATGTAAGATACTTATCTTTACAAAAACATCTGCAACCATTTTCACAAGCTTCTTTAAAGGGGTCTACAGGATAGACTGCCTCACTCCCCTCCCACAAAGGCATCAGGAATATGAGCCACTCAGGGAGGGGAAGAGCCTCTTGTGGGTTCTGTCTCACCAAGCACACCACTTGCCTTTCACAGCTCTAGGTCCGAAGGAAGGACAGTAAGGAATCTAGACTGTAGCCTTTCTCTTGTTGCATTCGTGCTTGGCTTTAATACCAAGAATCCACGCTGCAGTACAAACCAGAATGCAACCTGTTACCAGATTATGTATTCACTTTTCAGTTATATTTTCCGTTTTCATTATTATTTCTTACGACAGGTATACAAGGTATGCAAAAACTACAGAGACTGTTAGCAATATGCTTCTTATAAATTTAGATGAACTTCTAGCGTCGGGGTTTTTGATATCTTTAATACACATATTTTTAAAAGCCAAGTATTACTGAACATATCCTTACCTTTGTCCAACTCTTACTTTTTTACTGCTCATGATAAGGAATAACGTTATATAATCCTTTCTTCCTCTATTCCAGAAATAACCAGAAAGTTTCAGAACTCTAAGACCATACATGGTATACACACAACTGTAACACCAGAAGAAGCAGTATAATTCAAGACAGAGTAACAACAAGTTAAACGGGGAAGAACATAATTTCACACTTCATTTTGAAGAAAAAGTTAAAGTTAATTTATTAAAAATTTCAAACCTTAAGAATGTTAGCCAGATATTACATGACAAAAAAAATCAAATTAGCAGTTTACATCATCAAAGGATGTTATCAAAAGAAAATAAGCACTGTAGAGATGCCAGCAACTTCTGATTTTCTTTTTAATAACAAATAATTACCAAAGCCTTTCAAATAACAAGAAATAGCAGGATGACTAAATTTGCTCTATTAATTGTAGCTAATCTCACTGTAGATGTCCTGCTAAATAAGTTTAAGCTCGAGGAAACTGGGAAAACAAAAAGCTAATAATAACAACAATTTATGCTATCATAGCAAACTCACTGGAAACTTCAACTTTTTCCCTTGGGTTTAGCAAAAGAAATGTGCATTCACTAATGTTAGGTAATCAATTCATCTTTTGTATCCTTGAAATGCTCCAAAGTAGAGATGCATACAAAATCATTCAAAGTATTACTTCATAAAAGTTCTCCATCATTGATAAATGAATTCCCAGACAGTTAAATCCTTGCCAATTTAAGAAGGTCAGAACAGGATAGTTTAAGAAAAAAAAGAATACCATAAATGCTCCTATTTGCCTCAGAGACGGACCTTCATACCTGATCATACTTAGAAAATGGAAGAAAATAAAAACATAAATTTAGGTCAGAACATAATTTTCGTTACTTTACAGCTATTTATTTGCTTTCTCCAAATCCGGAGCCTTTATATTAGACCAATTAGCAAAGAAACTACATATCCCCTCTAAAGACAACATATTCACTAATACAGAACACATTAACCCCAGTGAGTACTAAGTGTCTAAGGGTCTGCATACTGTGGCCACTTAACATTCGATGCTGCTTTCAAAAATTAAATTTTTCTAAAAACCATTTCTCTCTTTCTATCACTACACCTTTCCAGTTGGAAAATGTGCAACTTAAAGTACACATCCACACACCTTAAACACCACACAACTGGCTCAAGAGCCAGGGCCCTGCATACCTTGCTGGTGGAAGCCTTGTACGTGGTCTTTAGTTTCTGCGAAAGCTGGCTGGTGCTGTGACTGGCTGCAGAGACAGAGAACAACAATCAAGCACAATCACTCAACCAGAGAGCCACAGCATCCCAAGCGGGTCTCCCATCTCACCCCAGAGGGCTCGTTCATCCCCAGTGGTGCAGAGCCACGCTCAGCTGTAGCAGGACCAGCTCCCTTGACCCTTGTTCTTCTAGACCCACACCTGAACTAGGAGTCTCAAGGTTTACCGACCGCAAAAGGCAAACCAGCCAGCATCCTTCACTAAATTCCAAAGGTCCCGCACACGCCACCTGCAGGACAGCAATGCACGGCGCTCGCCTTACCTTTGGTTTTCAGTTGGCCCTTACTCAGCTCTGCCCCATCGATCGCTTGTCCTTCAGCAGCTAAACGCTCATTAAGAGTATCGATTTCTCTACGCACTGGGGATAAAAAATTTTTTCAAAAATGTAAAGTATGCTATCTTCAAATGCATCACCTCCAAAACTGCACACAGGAAGCATTATAGGTCAGTGCTGTCTAAACAAAGACATAATAGTTTAATGTGCAAAATCACAATTTACAGAGTTCTGAAAAACCTCAAGACATCACTCAAGACCCCATTCCAAAATTAAAAGCCCACACATCCTTGCTGTACCGTGGAAGCTGCTCTCAGGGCGTCGAGCGGGACACCTGCATCTCAACAGAGCTTCCTCTGTGCCTGGCACTGTCGGTAGCTCAGTGAATATTTACAGTCTGGCTGAGAACAGTCACTGCAACTGGGGGAAAACATGCAGCAACAACATGTAACTACGGAAGTATGGCATCACGTAACTATCAAGTGGGGATTATATTTAAGAAAGGCTAAGAATTCAAGAAAAGTTCTGAAAAGGAGTAAGAATTACGGAATTGCACAGTAAAAGAGAAGCATAAAAAGGAAAGGCACAGATTATGAGGCACAGCATGGCGCCGGGTACGGTGGCTCATGCCTGTAATCCTAGCACTTTGGGAAGCTGAGGCGAGAGGACTGCTTGAGCCCAGGAGTTCACAACCAGCCTTGGGAACATAGCAAGACTTGGTCTCTACAAAAAAAAAGGCACAGCTTGGGCACAGACACTGAGAGAGACTGTCTATCCCTCTGGGCATCAGGTCTACGCAGTGGTTGCGTCACCCACACTGTGCAGAAGAGGAGGGAGGCTCCACCAGGGAAGTTCAGCCAGGGAAGCAACGAGGTGAGGAAGCTGGGTCCACTTTGCGCACACCTGCCCAGCTCTAGAGCTCAGGCTCTTGCTGCTAGACCTCAAAGCCTCCCAGGACTGTATAAAGAGGAGGCCGATGTGGCAGAAGAGTCTACGTGAGAGCAGAATGAGGTTCAGTCAGGACAAAGCTGGGGCTAGAGGTTCTAAACAGCAACCAGTCTAAGCAACTTGGATGTTATCTTTCTTTTTCTTTTTGAGTCAGGGTCAGTGACACTATCACAGCTCAACATAGCCTCAACCTCCTAGGTTTAAGCAACCCTTCCACCTCAGCCTCCTGAGTAGCTGGGACTACAGGTGCCTACCACCACACTCAGCTAAAATTTTTTTTTCAAGAGTCATGTAGAGTCAAGGTTTTGCTATGCTGCCTAGCTGGCCTCAAACTCCTGGGTTCAAGCAATCTGCCCACCTCAGCCTCCCAAAGTGCTAGATTACAAGTATGAGTCACTATACCCAGTCTGGATTTTATCTTGTAGGCACCAGGGAGCCACCAAAACCTTACAGGACTAGATAACATAAACTCCAAGCACCTGCTAGAATTAGCAATTCAAAG
>CAUYQG010191852.1:0-13373 GCA_963574415.1 Tarsius wallacei
CTTTCTCTCTATATCTATCTCTTCTGCAGAATCGGCTCCTGCACTAGACGGGAGTCTAGCCTCAGTGTATCGGCTCCTGCATTAGACAGGAGTCTAATCCCTTTGTTCCCCAGGAATAATCGCTGACTCCACCACATCTTTCCAGGGACACTCTAAATCTCTCTGCAGGGGCTGGTCCCCCACAGGAAAAGGCATGTGGGAGCAGTCTTTTAACCTGGTTTTCTCATCTTTAAAATGAGGAAATTAATTAACCTAACTTCTAGGTTGATTACCTAGGCTTTTTACCAAGTCTGTATCTCAAATCTGTTGTTCTCAGACTGTATACCAATTTGGGCTTTGTGTATATACAGCTGTCAAACTCCTCAGGTCTTTCCCAGACTGAGTCTTTGATCTTTTGTCACTTCTGTAAAATCCAGAAAGCCCTGGCCTCTTGTTGTGTGATCCCTGTGATGTGATCTTGGCCAGAAGGAAGGACAGAGCTGAAATGAACTGCTTTTAGCAGCAGCATTCCCTTTAGCTCCAGGCTGTGTTCTCCTGGGAATAGCACATCCCAATGAGTGCTGGCAGCAGGAATGGCCTTTTGCAGAAAAGAGTAGTGGGTCCATATAAGAGAAGATTCTCCGGCTTTGAACTCCTCTCTTCTGCTGAATATTTCTTGGGGGTGTTCTTTGTTAGTATCCATCATTGATCCCCCTTCAGGTCATCATACTGATTCCTTCAGAATGTGTCTTGTTGCCATGGGCAGAGGCAGAGGGAGCACATTATTGACCTCACACTTATCGTCAGCCAGAAAGTGTTTATTTACTGTGAATGTACATTCTCATGCACTGAGATCATTGTCATTATGATGTTATTTTAGATTAAATATACATTTGTATTTTTGAAGACCTTGGAATAGTTTACTTTTTCCTGAAAAGAATAACATCAATAACACTGATGTTATAGCATTAATTTAGAAATCTTCCCACTAATTTATTGTTATATAATACCTAAACCTTTCCCCCTTGGAAATGGAAATATTTGTATTTCTGTAACCTGTGGTATTTTTCTTGGTGATCATAAGCCTAAAGTCTAAATTAATGGTGAAACTAACTTTAATTTGTGGGTTGAATTTATTAGTATGAAATTAATTTTAACCTTCTGATAGTTTTTTGAGATAACTGTATCTGTTCATTAAATGTAGCTCACCAGTTCTGTTTTCTCTACTGTTTTAGAAGAAGGCACAAATGATGATGATAATGCTTAATACTTATTATGTGGTGTTTATAGTCACTGAGTATTTTCATGGGCATAGTCTCATTTAGGTATGGTCTTTGTTCTCAAAAAACTTACACTGAATAATTTTGGGAGAAAAACTAATAGATATATAACTATTAAAAAAGTATTAAGTGTGTTGTGCGTGAATTTAAATATCACAAAGAGAAAAAGGTCAGCATGGATTGAGTAAATCTCACTAAATGAGAATCAGCCTACTTCTGCCTCTGGTTGGTTTTATAAAAAGTGTATTAGTTGAACTTCCCTATACTCAGACTATAGGACATATCACTCACCAATTTTTGGTTTATTAGACTGGCAGAGGCTGTTCATGGACTCTTCAAATACAAAACTTGTCTATACCTAGTCACCTTTGGTTTACTAAAAATAATATAAAAAACCAGACATGCAAACAAACAAACAAAACCCACAATGAGATAACATCTCACACTAGTAAGAATAACTGCTGT
Organism: Tarsius wallacei; assembly: GCA_963574415.1. Lineage (NCBI taxonomy): Eukaryota > Metazoa > Chordata > Mammalia > Primates > Tarsiidae > Tarsius > Tarsius wallacei. Next base: position 1,725 of record CAUYQG010191852.1, read on the forward strand.
TAGGTCAAAAAACAACATGTTGGCAGAGTTACAGAGAAAAGGGGATGTTCATACACTGTTGATAGAAATGTAAGCTAGTTCAGCCCTATGGAAAGCAGTTTGGAGATTTCTCAAAGAACTAAAAATCAACTTACCATTTGACTCAGCAATCCCACTTCTGCATAAATTGTTCTACCTGTTCTTGTATGTTTATCGCAGCACTAGTCACAATAGCAAAAACATGGAACCAACCTAGGTGCCCATCAATGGCGGACTGGATAAAGAAAATGTGGTACATATATAACATGGAATACTATGCAGACGTAGAAGAGAACAAAGTCATATTCTTTGCAGCAATGTGCATGCAACTGGAGGCCATTATTCTAAGTGAGTTAATGCAGAAAGAGTAAACCAAATACAAGTTCTCACTTATAAGTGGGAGCTAAATATTGGGTACATACAGGCATAAGGGTGGAACAACAGACACTGGAGACTCCTAAAGTGGGGAGGAAGGGAGGGACAAGGGTTGAAAAACTGCCCATTGGGTATCATGCTCACTATTTGGGTGACAGGCTCAAATGAAGCCCAAACCTCACTATTCCACAATATACCCATGCAACAAAATTGCAAGTGTTCTCCATAAATCTAAAATTAAAATATACAAACTCAGAAACATAAAATTTGGAGTAAAATTATTACCAAGAGAAACATTGAGAACAATAAATTCTGTTATTTTAGGAACAGTTGAATAGATCCACTTGCATTATATCATTGTTTCTGTTCTTCTTCATCATGGTGAGTTCTCCCCAAAGAATCACTGAGAGATCTTGTAATTTATGTTTTCCATCAGTTTCTTAGCAGCAAAGCCTCATTACCTCAAGTTATACCATTCATTCCCTATAGGAAATGTGGGCAGTGGGAAGACAATTCAGATTCAGATTTAGCTCAGTTTTGCATTAGGAAAAGTGGAAATTTGTTTATGATGTTTTTGCTTGAACTTCATTCTGTTACAGCTGCACCCTGAGCCCGTTTATTACATACAACTCACTACAGCTCAAGGGTTAGAAGGCCCATGGAGTTCTAAAAAGGCCCAAGTATGTTCTGAGTGTAGATTTATGTTACATTAATTGTGAATGTAATGCTTACCATTTTATACAGAACCTAGGTCAGTGACTTTCAAGTTTGCACAGTATGATTTACACTTTAGATTCCTGGGTCCTAATCTCTAAAGATTCTGAGTCAGTAGATCTGGATGGAGCCTGGGCACCTGCATTTTTAACAAGTACTTCAGATGAATTCAAAAGTTGATCCACCTTCCTTGAGAAACGCTGGCCTGCATTCATTAAAATTTTGACGGTTGAAATGATTCACTGTAATATATACATATTTATATAATATATATAATTATAATTTATTGGCGCTAATGAGCCCATATTTTCTGATGTATTAAAGATTAGACTTAGTTCAAGTTCTTTTTATTTTCCAGTTTTATTGAGGTATAATTGACAAAAATAAAATTTTATCTATTTAAGTTATGCAACGTGATATTTTAATATATGTATACAATGTGAAATGATTACCCAAATCAAGTTAATTAGCATTTTCATTATCCCTCATAATTGCTTTTGTGTGTTTGTGTGGTGAGAACACTTAAGATCTACTCACTTAGTGTATTTCAAGGCGATAGTACAGTATTATTAACTATAGTCACTATGATGTACATTAGGTCTTCAAAACTTATCCATCCTGCATAATTGAAACTGATGTTGGCCAAAAGGTACAAAGTTCCAATTATGCAGAAAAACTTTTTAAAATTGTGGACTATATTCATTTTCAGAGGTTTTTCACTTTTTGGAGACTATTGTTACACTATTTACTCATTACTTTTTTTTAAATTCAAGTATAACTCCTTCTGAAGAAAAACTTGATGCCATATATACGAATTTTGCCTATTCTAAATTCACATAATTATTTCCTTCTTTGCTGTGAGATTATTATATCAATTAAATGATTTATGAATGTTGTAAAATAAGGTAGGCTATGTTTCAGTAACAATTGTCTTCTTTCATTTAGTAACACACATTTAAAGTCTGGAAATGAGCACATAACTTATGCTCACTGGCATCATGGCCCTACCCTTACACGAAACTGCCAGGAAATTCAGTCTTCAGAGGGCCAGAAGACATGGTTAATTGGGTATCAGCGAGAAGCACTGATAACTACCACATTCTGGTCATCAAATAACTTGGCTTGCTTTCCTACCCACATATGAAGTACCCTCACCCTTCTTTGAAGATCACGGTCTAAAAGCATTTTAGTAATGACATCAAACTCAAATCTGGGATCTCTTGAATGATGCATAGTAGTCTCAACTAGAGGAGGGGGGTTTGCAATGGGCAGTACACGGGGTCTGGGTGTAAATCTGGAGATGTAGGCTGTTATTGATTAGATTCCCTGGATGCAACTCCCACCCTATTAATCCCGATAACCCTTGGCCTCACCCTCTGAAAACTGACACAATTTTCTGAGTGCCACTTATATCCATTCAGAGATTTTTACTATGGATGAGGCAGCTAATCCCTTCATTTAATTCTTGCTGTAGTGTGGAGTTTTAATTGACATTTTTTACTAAAGACATTTCCCAACTCTACTCTTTAGCCTTGTAAAACAGCTGTCTTTCTAACTTAGAAGTTCCTGAATTTGTGGACTCTCTGTTCCCTTATGTTGTTGTTTGCAATGTGATTAATTCTTTTCCAATTTGATCTCTTTCTTGCAATACCTAGTTTTATGGGTTGAACTGGTTTGCCCCATAAAGATATGTTGAAATCCTTACTCTTAGTGCTTCAGAATAAGACCTTATTTGGAAATATATTTTTACAAAGGTAATCAATTTAAAATGAGGTCATTAGGATGAATCCTCCTCTAACATGGCTGGTGTTCTTATAAAAAGGGGAAATTTGGACACAGAAATAGGTGTGCCTACAGAGACAGGGAGAACACCACATGAGGATGAAGGCAGAGATATGGATGGTACAACTACAAGCCAAGGAACATCAAATGTTGCCAATAAGCCACTAGGAGGCAGGAGAGAGGCATGGAACAGATTCTCCTCCACAGCCCTCAGAAGGAGCCAAGGCTGCAGACCCTTTGATCCCAGACTGCTAGCATCCAGACCCATAAGATAATACATTTCTGCTTTTCTAAGCTACCCAGGCTGTGCTAGTTTGTTATGGCAGCCCTAGGAAACTAATACATCTTGTCAAATGAAGCCAATGGCAGTGACCATGTACAACTACTGCTCTAATTCCTAACCACTTTTGCTAGAGATACAAGTTCATTTCGTATCTGCTCTTCAAATTATCATAAGTAAATAATTATATCAAATGTGTCACCAGTGTATAATATGGATTAGCATATTCCTTGGCACCAATTTCTACTTCATTTGGGATAGGCTAGGTTATATTGCTGTAACGAAGCTAAAATTTCAGTGGATTAAATAGTAATGACCCATTTCTCATGCTGCATATCCATTGCAGGCTAGGTGGGAACTCTGCTTTCTGCTATCCTTACTCAGGCACCTAGGCTTTAACAGAATGCTCATTTCAACATGTAATCCCAGAGTCACCACAGCAATCAAAAGATGGAGGAATACTTGGTCTCCCATTGACAGAATACTCTATTTATAACATATTGCCAGAAATAGTCACATGTCATCATCTAACAATGAGAGGAACAGGAAATTTAGTCTTTTGTGTGTTCAGAGGATATCTTAACTCCAGCTGCTATATTGTAGCGGGAAGACAGAGAGATCATGACACTGAGACTACTATAGGAAGTGGCACTTTGTTACGCTGGCCAGCTCAGCGGGCTCGAGGGGCTAATGCTTCCAGGTCGAGCCCCAAAGAACGGAAGAAGAGGGGTCTTATACCCTTGTTTAGGTAAGGAAGGGGGTTGGTAGCAGTCAAAGGTATTTCCTTTTAAAAGTCAAGTGGCAAACTCTAAAGACCTGCCAGGCTGGTTTTGTTTAAAAAGGCCAAATGGCCAGAGACTGACGACTCTCATGAAAATGCAAAAGAGTAACTAATTCACAGACTTACCCAAAATCCGTCTTCTGAAGTTGACGGTTTACAACCCTGCTTGCAGACCCTGCTGCCCTGCAGTTCCTGAAGACCATTTGTTCTTTAAAAAATCTAATTTTTCTGAACACCACCTTGTAAATTCCAAAGAAAATGTATAATCCCTCAACACGACCCCCTTCCTTACCTAAACAAGGGTATAAGACCCCTCTTCTTCCGTTCTGCAGTGCTTGACCTGGAAGCATTAGCCCCATCGAGCCCACCAAGCTGGTGCTCATTGTAATAAAGTGCCACTTCCTGTAATAGTCTCAGTGTCACGATCTCTCTGTCTTCCCACTACAACACCACATGGATCCAGTGGCACAGCCAGATCCCCACAGTAGTCCTACACCTCAGGTAATAGGTAATACAGCACACCAGGGAAGCTGAAGAGAGCTGAAGCATGCACTCCCCAGAGCAAGAGAGCCACTTGCACAGGGCCACTGCCACTGACAACAACCCTATCCCATTTAGTGCTAGGGCACCATGCACCTGCATGCACCTTCAAGGGACCTGAGGACTGGTCCACTCAGGCACCATTCTGAGTCTGAGGACAGGCCCACCCCACTCACTTCCACCAGCACCTAAGCATATCATTCATGAGCCTGTGGGTCAACATGCTCTGCCTACTGCAGCTGACACCCATGTGCACTATCCAGGGATCTGAGGACAGGTCTATCCAGCCCACTGCTATCATAACTGGTGCTCAAATGCACCATCTAGGGGCCTAATGATTTGATGCACTCTGCCTGCTGCCACTGCCCATGTGTGCTGTCTGGAGGTCCAGGGATGCGACCACTTTGCCTGCCACTACTGGCACACATGTGAACCATCCAGGTGCATAAGATGTGCGCACTTCATCTGCTGCTGGTGCCCATGGGTGCCTTCCAGGGCCTGGAAACCAGCCTACCAAGCCTGCTACCACTACAGTTTTGGTACCCAGCCACATGTGCTATTGGGAAACTAGTCTGCCCAGTCTGCTGCTGCCACTGCTGGTGCCTGCATGCACAGTTCAGGGTCTCAAGGAATTAGTTTCTGTCATTGTCAACCCTGACACCATGAATGCCACCTGAGGGTACAAGGCTTGTTTACCTGGCCTGCTGCTGCCACTTCCAGCACTCTAGCAAGGCACCTAGAGGCCTGAACACCAATCCTACCATTGCTGGCAACTGAATATCTGCTCAAGGGTCCAGGGACTGGCACATCTAGCCCACTGCTGCCAATACTGGTGTCCAAGGACCAGCCCACTTGACATCCTCATCTCCAGAAAAGACTCACCACAGCCTCTACTAACAACTACAGCCTAAGCCACTGAGAAATCACAAACACTACTGATGTTGAGTACATCTGAAAAAATGATTCAGAGACTACATTCCTGTGCCTATCCAGAATCAAACCACCCTATTCAACAGATACTATATATATATATGAAAATTTCTTTCTCCACAGTAGACAATCCAGACAATTAAAAAATGTAATGATTACACTAGATTCACAGATATCAACATAAAGACATAAGAAACACGAAAAAGCAGGAAAACACAACACTTCTGAAACCCACAATTCTCCAAAAACAAATACCAATGAAAAAGAAATATATGAAATGCTTAAAAATGAATTAAAAACAATACATTTAGAGAAACTCAGTGGGATACAAAACACAGATGAACAATATAAAAAATCAGGAAAGAATTCATAATACAAATGAGAAACTCAATAAAGAGACATCATAGAAAATAATCAAACAGAAATTTTGGAATAGTCAAATTTAATGAAAAAAAAATACAATCAAGGGTTTTAACATTAGACTAGATCAAGCAGATAAAGAAGTTCTAGAAGATCAACCTTTTCAAATAACACAGTCAGCCCCAAAAAAGTAAAATAAAGAATGAAAAGGATAAAGGAAGACTATGTCACATATGGGATACCATAAAGCAACCAAATATTCAAATTTTGGGAATTCTAGAAAGAGAAAATATGAACAAAGGCATAGAAAACTTATAATGAAATTGTATCTAATACTTTCTAAGTCTTGCAAGAGATGCAGACATCCAAATACAGGAAGCTCAAAGATCCTCAGATAAATTCAACCTAAAAAGGTCTTCTACAAGGTACAGAATAGTCAAATTGTCAAAATTCAAAGATAAAAAAGAATTCCAAAAACAGCAAAAGAAAAGCATCAGATCACATATAAGGGAATCACTATCAGACATACAGCACATTTCTCAGCAGAAATCTTACAGGCCTGGAGAGAATGGGATGATAAATTCAAAGTGCTGGGAAAAACAAAACAAAACAAAACACACAAACAAAAACTTGGCAACTGAGACGACCATATCCAGCAAAGCCATCTTTCAAAAATGCAGAAGAAATAAAATATTTCACAGACAATTAAAAACTGAAAGAATTCATTGCTAGTTCAGCTCTATGTAAGAAATGCTTAATGGAGCCCTATATCTAAAAGCAAGTAGACAATTATCTACCTTCATGAAATTCATGGAAGTACAAAACTCAGTAGAACAGATACACAACTGAGAAAGAAAAAGAAGTTAAATGTTATCACTACAAAAACAAAAACGCACCAAATTGTAAAGGTAAACAATAAAAGAGGAAGAAAGGAACAAAAGATGTACAAAACAATTGGAAAATAGTTAAGAAAATGACAGAAGTTCTCACAATAACAACCTTAAATGTAAATGATTTAAGTAGTCCAACTAAAAAATATAGACTAGTTGAATGAATTTAAAAAAAAAAAAAACACAGTCCAACTATATGCTGCCTACAAGAAATACACTTCATCTGTAAAGACACAAACAGACTGAAAGTGAAGGAATGAAAACAATGGCCCATGTAACCAGGACTCAGTAGTGTGCAGAAGTAATTATGTTTATATAAAACAAAATAGACTTTATGTAAAAAAAAACCAGAGAAAGAAGCAAAGAAGGCAATTTTATAATGACAAAGAGTTCAATTGTTATAGCAAGAGGCTATAACAATTATAAATGTATATGTACTCAACATCAGAGCACCCAGTTATATAAAGCAAATATTATTACAGCTAAAGAGAGAGACAGATCCCAATAAAATGTAGTTAGAGGAATTTAACACCCTGCTTTCAGCATTAGACAGATCACTTGGACAGAAAATCAACAAATAAACATCAGACTTAATCGGCACTAGAGACCAAATCAGACATTTACAGAATATTTCATCCAACAGCTGCAACACATGTATTCTTCTTCTTAACACATGAAACATTCTCCAGAATAGACCATATGTTAGGCCACAAAATAAGTCTCAACAAAATTTTAAAAATCAAAATTATATCAAGTAACTTCTTAGATCACAATGAAATAGAACTAGAAATGTTATAGAACAAGAGAAACTCTGAAAAATAGACAAATACAAGGGGGGAACCAAAAAATCCCCAGAATTTATTTATAAAAAATTTTGTATTTATTCCTACATATTTAAACTTCAGTCACTTTCAAAGTACTCTCTGCTTGATGAAACACACCTATCAAGACACTTTTTCCACTTCTCAAAAGTTTTTGAATATGTCAATTTTGATGCCTTTTAGTGCTTCTGCTGTTTTTTTGTTTCTCCTCTTCCACATCAGCAAAATACTTCCCTTTGAGGACATTTTTTCTTCAGGGAAACAACAACAAAAAAAATCACTCGGGGTGAGAACGGGTAAATAGGGAAGGTAGGTCATGGGGGTCATGCCATTTTGTGTCAAAAATTGCTGAACACTTAGCACGGTGTGGGCAGATGTGCTCATAAATCATCCATTAGGCAAATGCATTGAAAGAATCTAAAAGAAAAATTATGTGAAGTCAAATAGACTCTAACAACAATGCTAGCTGGTACACCGATGAGTTCCTAGAACGTTTTACTTAGTGGGAGAAGTCTGTACTACAAGGGGCCCGTCCTCCAACACAATTTCTGTTTTTTGGGGGGTTCCCCTCATACATGGAAATTAAACATACTCCTGAGCAACAATTGGGTAAATGAAGAAATTAAAATGGTAATCAAAACCCTTCTTGAAACAAATGAAAACAAAAACAAACGTTACCAAAATGTATGGGACAGAGCAAAAGCAGTATTAAGAGGCAAGTTTATAACAAATAACCTAATGATGCACCTCAAGAAACAAGAAAAGCAAAAATAAACCAAACTCTAAATTAGTAGAAAGAAAGACGTAATAAAGATCACCAGAGCAGAAGTAATAGAGACTTAAAAGAAATACGAAGGATCAATAAAACAAAAAGGTTTTTGAAAAAATAAATAAAATGTATAAGCCACTAGATAGACACCAAGAAAAAGAGAGAATATCCAAATAAACACAACCAAATATGAAAAAAGACACATTACAACTGATACTACAGAAATACAGAGGGTTCTTAGAGACTATTATGTGCAACTATATGTTAACAAAATGGAAAACCTGAAGGAGGTGGGTAAATTAATGGACATCTACCATGATGAAACAGGAAAAGATACAGAAAACCTAAACAGACCAATAATGTGTATGAGATTGAATTAGTAATTTAAAAAATCTCCAAAGGAAAGCTCAGGACCTGATAGCTTTACTGATGAATTCTACCAAACTCATAAAGAACTAACACCAATTCTTCTCAAACTCTTCCAAAAAGCTTAAAAGGAGTGAATTCTTCCTAACTCATTTTATGAGGCCAGCATTACCCTGATGACAAAACCAGATAAGGACACAACAACAAGAAAACTACAAGTCGATATCCCTGATAAACACAGGTACAAAAATCTTCAACAAATACTAGCAAATGTTAGAAAGAACATCCCTTAATAGAGGCCATATATAACAAACCCACAGCTAATATCATACTGAAAGGGGGGAAAGCTACAAACTTTTCCTCTAAGAGCTGAACAAGACAAGGATGCACACTTTTTACCACTCTTATTCAACACAGAAGTGGAAGTCATAGCCAGAGCAAAATAAAGAAATAAAAGTCATCTAAATTGGAAAAAGAAAGAAATAAAAGTCATCTAAATTGGAAAAAGAAATAAAAGTCATCTAAATTGGAAAAAAGGAAGACAGACTGTCCCTCTTCACAGATGTCATAATTTTATATCTAGAGAAACCTAAAGACTCCACCAAACAAACAAACAAACAATCAAACAAACAAACAAAAAGCCTCTTAGGACTGATACATTCAGTAAAGTTTCAGGATACAAAATCAACATACAAAAATTAGCAGCACGTCTATATATATATCCATAAAGACTTAGCTAAAAAAGAAATCAAGAAAGCAATCCCATTTACAACAGCTACCAAAAAATAATATCTATAAATAAATTTAACCAAGGAGGTGAAAGACCTCTACAACAAAAACTATGAAACACTGAAGAAAGAAATGGAAGCGAACAAATGGAAAAACGCACCATGCTCATGACTTGAAAAAATTAATGTTGCTAAAATGACCATTCTACCCAAAGCAAATCACAGATTCAATGCAGACCTTAAGCCAATGAAATTCTTCACAGATAGAAAAAATAATTCTAAATTTCACATGGGACCACAAAAGAGTTCAAATAGTCAAAGCAATATTAAGTAAAATCAACAAAGCGGTAGGCATCTTATTACCTGACTTCAAAATATTTCGCAAAGCTAAGGTAACCGAAACAGCACGGCATTGGTATAAAAACAGACACCTAGACCACTGCAACAGAACAGATAACCCAAAAACAAATCCACATATTTACAGCCAATTGATTTTCAATAAAGACATTAAGAGCACATTGGAGAAAAGCTGGCCTCGTCAGTAAGTGATGCTGAGAAAACTGAATATCCATATGCAGGAAAATAAAACTAGATCTCTATCTCTCACCAAAATAAACTGAAATTGATTTAAAATGTTAAGCATAAGACCCAAAACTATAAAATTACCACACACATACAAAAAAACACCATAACAGAAATGACTTGGGGCTTTGGTCTAGGTAAATATTTTATAGCTAAGACCTCTAAAGCACAGGCAACAACAACAACAACAAAAGAAACAGGCAACTGGTAGTACATTAAACTAAAAAGCTTCTGCACAACAAAGAAAACAATAAACAGAGTAAACAACCTGTAGAATGAAAGAAAATATTTGCAAACTAATTCATCCAACAGGGGACTAACATCCAGAATGTACAAGGAACTCAAACAACAGCAGTAATAATACTAATAATACTACTATTAACAAGTGAGCAAAGAATCTGAATAGACATTTTTCAAAAGAAGAGATTTTAAATGCTCAACATCAATAATCATCAGGGAAATACAAATCAAAACTACAATGCAGTATCATCTCACCCTAGTTAGAATAACAATTATAAAAAAATTAACAAATGCCGATGGGGACGTGAAGAAAAGGGAACTAACACTGTTAGTGAGAATACTAATTAGTACAGTCATTCTGGACAATACTATGGAGAGAACTAAAAATAGAACTACTATGCAATCCACCAGTTCCACTACTAAGTATTTATTCAAAGTAAGGAAATAAGTGTATCAAAGGGATAACTGCACCCCATGTTTATTGCAGCACCATTTGCAACAGCCAAAATATGGAATAAGTGTCTATCAATGGATGAATGGATAGAGAAAATGTGATATATACACAATGGAATACTATTCAGCCATAAAAAGAATGAAATTCTATCTTTTGCAGCAGTGTGAATGGAACTGGAGGTTATTATGTTACGTTAAGTAAGCCTGGAGGATAAAGACAATATTTCATGTACTCACTCATATGTGGTAGCTAAAAAAATTGATCTCATGGAAGTAGAGAGTAGAACGATAGTTACTAGAGGCTGGGAAGCAAAAGAGGTAGAAATAAAGAAAGGTTGGTTAATGGGTGCAAACATAGGCCTAGTGTTTGGTGGCACAGTGGACTGACTATAGTTGGCTGCTGGAGTCCTGCTCCCGCCGGGTCTGGGGTTTCCTGAAGGAGAGGCGGAGTAGGCGACGAAAAGATATATTTGGACACCTGCTTCCAGGACAGAATGCCGAATGCCATTTATTGTTCGTTAACAGAAAGCTTTTATACCATTCGTAAAGGGGCAAGACAAAGAAAATTCCTTCACGTACATTATCCCTCAGAAGTTACCACCATCTAGTGGTCTTAGAAGCCACAAACAAGCCAAGAACACTATCCACTTTCAGTCAATGAACCTTTTTGTTAAAGCCAAGAATGATAGTTTTAGTCCAAAGTCCCAAATTACAGTCCTTGAAATGTTTCAAGAAAGTTTCCAGACACACATTTCTCCAGGTATCAGTAATTTTCTCTGGGACTTCTATGACATTCAAAGCTTCGTAATCGCCTTTCTTGTCTAGGTGTCTTCGTTACTTTTCTCTTACCGTGCACTGTATATTCCTAAAGAAAACTCAAAAGAAGCTTTTAATAATGTTTCCCAGGCCCCCAAGGTTGCTTTTTGTATTTAGTTAATTTATCATAAAAGTATCTAATTAGTATATTATGAATTCAGTGAAAACCTATTTTATATGCGTTAACTTAAAATTTTAACTATT
>CAUYQG010191856.1:0-10312 GCA_963574415.1 Tarsius wallacei
TCACTCAGTATTATAGACTCTAGTTCCATCCTGGTTGCTGCGAAATTCATGATTTTGTTCTTTTTTATGGCTGCGTAGTATTCCATCATGTATATGTACCACTTAGTGGACCTTGAACATCTGTCATAATACTATAAGAAAGGGATTGGCAATTGTGGGACTATTTGTTTTTTTTCTTTTTGGCACATTTGATTTCCTTGTAGATCCTAGATGTTAGACCTTTGTCAGATATACAGTTGGCAAGTATTTTTTCCCATTCTGTGGGCTGTCTCCCTGCTCTCTTAAGGATTTCTTTTGCTTTGCAGAAGCTCGTTAGTTTAATGAGGTCCCACTTGTCTATCTTATTTCTAAGGTATGGGCATTTAGGGTTCTGAATAGGAATTGGTTGCCAGTTCCAATTTCCATAAGGGTGTCTCCTACGTTTTAAGCTGGACTGGATAAAAAAATGTGGTATATATACATAATGGAATATTATGTAGCCATAAAGAAGGACAAACTTATGGACTTTGCAGCAACTTGGATGGATTTAGAGTCAATCATACTCAGTGATCTATCACAGAAACAAAGAACAGGGTACCATATGTTCTCATGCAAAAGTAGACCTTGAACAATTATAATACTATAAGAAAGGGATTGGCAGTAGTGGGAAACTGTGGCGGGGGGGATTGGCAGTTGAGGGAAACTGCCAGGGGAGGGAGGGGCACACCTCATCCACAAGGGTGCCTGCATGATCAACATTTGTATACCTAACCCTGATTTGTACTCCACATATTTATAAGAAAAAAAGAAAAAAAAAAAAAGAAATAATCATAGTAACAAACCAGATTTCCTATTACACTTAATTTCAGGATAGAGAATTTAAGTTTTGTAAAATTCATTATGATGAGAAAAAAAGCCCCGAATACAATGTCCATAAGATAAATATTTTCCAAAGCATGAGAGAACTGTAAAAATTATATTCTGCATGATAAATATTTTTGACACATTCTTTTTTTTATCATTTTCTTTATTTACTTCTAGAATAAAGTTAACGTGATATTAATTTTAAAAAATATTAGAATGTGGCGCTCTAGCAATCCAAGGCTTACAGTAGCTGATTTGCAATATAGTGTAAATTGAGAGAAGGTCCTTGGGATACCTAAGGGGCTATAGATAAAAAAAAAAGAAAGAAAAGGAAAGAGAAAGAAATCACAAAGCCTATGAGGATTACAATAACTGGCTATTTGGTTTTCTATATGTGTCAGGAAACATACAGAATGAGAACGGCCTTTTATCAATCTTAAATGTTCCACAGGAAGAATGATATAACGCTAAAAATAGGTACTTTCTCTGATTGTGCTAAGATTAATTTTTAAAAACCTATTATTTCTTCTACTTATAGAATTAAAATAGCCACAGACTGCAGGAAAAAAAAATTATATCAAATAAATGTAAGCTTAATTCACTAGGGAGAACCCCCCAAAACCTAAAATTTATTTATATATTATATTTTTATTCTTCTTTTTTTTTTTTTTTTTTTTTTGAGTTGGAGTCTCACTCCGTCGCCCAGACTGGAGTGCAGCGGCCGCTCCCGGCCACCGCAGCCTCGACCTGCTGGGCTCCGGCGATCCTCCCGCCTCAGCCTTCCAAGGAGCCCGAACTACAGGCGTGAGCTGCCACACCCGGCTAATTTTTTGACTTATTGTAGAGATGAGGTCTCGCCTGCCCAGACGGGTCTCGAACCCACGGGCTCAGGCAATCCACTCACCTCGGCCTCCCAAGGCGCGGGATGACAGGCTGAGCCACCGACACTTCTGAGCTCTTTTTTTTTTTTTTTTAAGTTGAAGTCTCACTCTGTCGCCCAGACTGGAGTGCAGTGGCCGCTCCCGGCCACCGCAGCCTCGACCCACTGGGCTCCGGCGATCCTTCCGCCTCGGCCTTCCGAGTAGCTGGAACTACAGGCGCGCGCCACCACGCCCGGCTAATTTTTTGGTTTATTGTAGAGATGAGGTCTCCCCAAGTTGCCCAGGCGGGTCACGAACCTATTTTTATTCTTGAATGTTTAAACTTCAGTCACTTTCAAAGTACTCTTCATTTGATGCAATACACATATCAAGATGCTTTGTCTTTTTTGTATTACATTCTGTTTTATTACAGAGATGCGGGGTACAAGTGAGGCTTAACTACATAAGCAGGCTGCATGCAGGTAAAGTTGGGGCCTCGGACTGGCCCTCACTCCCCTGGCATAGGACCAGACACCTTCTGTGCTGTGTGCTCCTCCCCACTCCTCCCTTGCCCCCTCCCCTAGCGCACAGTGACTGTGGCTCCCTCCCTTGTGTTCACGTGACTAAGGTACCACTTAGGAGTTAGAATATGCGGCATTCAGTTCTTTGTTTCTGCGGCAGATCACTTAGTGTGATGGTCTCCCACTCCATTCCGTTTGCTGTGAAGTTCACAATGATGCTCTGATGTTCTTCGTTATGGCTGTGTAAACCTCCATCCACGTTTTCTTTATCCTGTCCACTTTCAAGGGGCAGTAAGATTGGATCCATGTTTTGCTATTGTGAATAGTGTGGCAATAAACATGCGTATGCAGGTATTTTTTTTTTTTTTTTTTTTTTTTGTAGAATGATTTACATTCCTCTGGGTCTAATTTCCAGGAGAGGCATTTCTGGGCAATTTTTCGTTCCTTTAGGAATTGCCACACCGCTTTCCATAGAGGCTGAACTGGCTTGTACTCCCATCAAGAGTGTAGAAACATTCCCTTTTCTCCAAACCCTTGCCAGCATCTGTTGTTTTTTTGACTTACTAATGATCCTTACTGGAGTCAGGTGGCATTTCATTTTCGTTTTGACTTACATTTCTCTGATGATTAGTGAGGCTGAGAATTTTTTCATGTGTCTGTTGGCTACTAGTAAGTCTTTTTTGAAGAGTATCTATTCATCTACCTTTAAATGTCTTTTGCCTACTTTTTAATGAGGTTTTTTTTTTTTTTCATTTTGTTTGAATTCCTTGTAGATCCTGGATGCTAGGCCTTTGTCAAATACATAATTAGCAAACATCTTTTTCCCATTCTGTCGGTTGCCTCCTCAATCTCTTGATGGTTTCCTTTGCTGTGCAAAAACTTTTCAGTTTGATGAGGTCCCACTTGTCTGTCTTAGCTTTTATGGCATTCACCTCTGGAGATTCATTGCCTACTCTGATGTACATAAAAGTGTTTCCTACATTTTCTTCTAGCATTCTTACAGTTTGAGGTTTTACGTTTAGGTCTTTGATTCATTTTGAGTTGATATTTTTGCATATGGTGATAGGTAGTGGTCTGGTTTCATTCTTCTGCATGTGGCCAGCCAATTTTCCCAGAACCATTTGCAAAATACAATCTCCTTTCCCCAGTGGATGTTATTGGTGGCTTTGTCAAAGATAAGTTGGTTGAGAGACTGAGTTTTTGCTTCCAGGATCTCCAACCCATGCCATTGTTCTACGTGCTTATTCTTGTATCAATACCAATAAAGTTTGAAGTCTGAAAATGTGATTCTTCCTGCATTGTTTCTTTTGCTGAGGATTGTTTTGGCTATTCGTGCTCTTTTTTGTTTCCGTATAAATTTCTGTATTGCCATTTCTGGGTCTGAGAAAAATGGTGTTGCTAATTTGGTGGGTTCTGCATTGAATCTGTAGATTGCCTTGGGTAGGATCGACATCTTGACAATATTGATTCTTCTGATCTATAAGCATGGGATGTTTTTTCATTTGTTTGTGTCATTCTTGATTTCTTTGAGCGGCATTTTGTAGTTCTTATTGTAAAGATGCTTTACTTCTCTGGTTAAGCCAAGGTATTTCATTCTTTTGTGGCTATTGTGAATGGGATTTTCTTTTTTATTTGGTTCTCTGCTTGCTTCTTGCTGGTATGGAAATTCAATTGTTTTTTGCACATTGATTTTGTACCCTGAGACATTACCAAAGTCGATTATCAGTGTGAGGAGGGTTTTGACATTTGTCACTTTTTGACTTACTAGCAATCCTTACTGGAGTTAGGTGGTATCTCTAGAATTTTCAAGATATGTAATAATAACATTTACAAAGAAGGATAACTTAACTTCTTCTTTTTTCTGTTTGGATACTCATGGTTTTCTTCTCTTGCCTGATTGCTCTGGCTAGGACTTACAGATTGCTCTGGCTAGGACTTATGTTGAACAGGAGAGGTGAGAGTGGGCATCCTTGTGTTGTTCTCATTCTTAGGGGGACTGCTTCCAGGTTCTTCTGCCCATGAGCAAAAGATTGGCTGTGGGTTTATCATAGATGGCTCCTCTGTTTTACAAAATGTTCCTTCTATGCCTAGGTGCTCAGGGGTTTTTATCAAGCAGGTATGCTGGATTTTGTTAAGTGCTTTTTCTGTATCCGATGATATATTCATGTGGTTTTGTGTTTTGCATCTGTTAATGTGCTGAACTATATTTATGATCTTGCAAATGTTGAGCCAGGCCTGCATCCTGGGAGTGAAGCCCACCTGGTCGTGGTGTATGATCCTTGAGATGTGCTGTTGGATCTGATTTCTTAGAATCTTGTTGATAATTTTTTGTGTTTATATTCATCAAGGAGATTGGTCTGTAATTCTCTTTCCCTGTTGGGTCTTTGCCAGGTTTGGGTATCAGTATGATGTTGGCTTCATAAAATGAGTTGGGGAGAATTCTATCTTTCCAAATTTCCTGGGATACTTTCAGAAAGATTGGTATCAGCTCCTCCTTGTATGTCTGGTAAAATTCAGCTGGGAAGCCATCTGGTCCAGGGCTTTTTTAGTGGGGCTATTTCTTATAACTGAGTCAATTTCCTGGATTGTTACTGTTCTGTTTAGAGTTTCAATTTCTTCTTGTTTCAACCTTGGAGGGTTGTGTGATATCAGAAAGTTCTTTATTTCCTTTAGGTTTTTTATTTATTTGCATACAAGTTTTTATTGTAATGTGATAATCTTTCGAATTTCCTTAGGGTTAGTTGTGACTTCAACCTTTGTGCTGCTAATTGTGTTTAGCGGGACTTTTTTTCTTTTTTAGTTAATTTGGTCAGAAGACCATCAACTGTGTCCTTTCAAAGAACCCGCTTTTTGCATAGTTGATCCTTTCTATAATATTTTTTCTTCTGCATCCTGCCATTGTGAGTTTATCTTGGTGATCTGGATTATTGTACTAAAGTTAGGATTTAGGAGATCTTGGCTTTCCAGCTCTTTTAAGTGTGACGTTAGGCTGTCTACTTGTGATCTTTCTGTTTTCTTTATGTGTGCATGTAATGCTATACATTTTCCTCTTAACAATGATTTCATGGCATCCCAGAGGTTCTGATAAGATGTGGCTTTGTTTTTGCTTGTCTCCAGGAGTCTTTTTATTTCTCTCTTGATTTCCGTGTTGACTCAGAAGTTGTTCAGTAGTATGCTGTTTAGTGTCCATGTCTTTGTGTGTTTTGGGGATATCTTGTTGATGACAGTATTTATTTTTATTCTACTGTGATTTGAGAAGATGCACTGTCTTCTTTCGATCTCTGACATTTGTTCACACTTGGTTTATGCCCTATAACGCAATTGATCTTGGAGTATGTTCCGTGTGCTGATGAGTAAAATGTATACTCTGTAGATGTCTATTAAACCCATTTGATGGAGCATCAAGGTGAGGTTCTGGATCTCCTTGTTGGTTTTATGCCTCAGTAGATCTGTCTAAAGCTGTTAGTGGGGTATTTAGGTCTCCAGCTTTGTTTGTGTGAGAGTCATTGCCCTCTCTTAGTTTACTTAGTAGTTGTTTCATATAAGCTGGTGCTCTTAGGGGGTTGTTTTGTTTCCTTTTTTCTTTTGTGTTTATATATGTGTGTGTTTTCACTTTTGCGAGTACTCTGTTATGCTCTGTTAATTCTGTGCTTGTCTATACTTTTGTGATGAATATGACCTTTTTCTTTTTCTGTGTTCAACACCTTCTTAAGTGTCTCCTGAAGGGCTGGACTGGAGGTGGTGTATTCTCTTAGGGGCTGAATTTCTGGGAAAGATTTTAATTTTCCATCACTGATGAAGCTTAGCTTGAAATTCTTGTAGGTAGGAAATTCTTGTCTGGAATTGCTTACTTTAAGAATGCTAAAAATTGAACTCTGGTCCCTTCTAGCTTGTAGTGTTTCTGCAGATAATTCTGGAGCAGTTCTTATGGGTTTTCTCCAGAAGATAGTCTGATCTTTCTCTCTCACTGCCTTTTGGATTTTTTCTTTCATTCTTATTTCGTGGAGTCAGATTACTATGTGCCTTGGGGATGGTCTTCTCATATGGTACCTCACAGGGTTTCTCTGAATATCATGCTTGGATGGTTATCTCTCTAGCAAGATGTGGAAAGTTTTATTGAATGACTTCATGGGATATTTATTCCATGGTGTTTTCTGTTGTGCTTTTTGCTTTGGGGATACCAATCAGGCATAGATTTGGTTTCTTGACATAGTCCTATATCTCTTAGAAGCTTTGCTCTTTCTTTTTGAGCCTTTTTCCTATGTTTTTAACAGACTGGGTTAATTTTATATTTTGGTATTCAAACCCTGAGATTTTTTTTCTTTGCCTGATTGACCCTGCTACCTATGCTTGTCAGTATGTTCTTAATTTCCAGGATAAAGTTTTTCATTTCCATTATTTCAGAGGGGGTTTTTGAATTTGGCCAGCTCTACTTTTACTTCCTTTATGGCTTCAGTGAGTTTTTCTTCTAGTTTCCCTTGGTTCTTGCTCACTTTTGCCATCCAATCTCTGATTTTTGTGGCTGTCATCTGGACAGGTCATTCTGGGGCATTTCCATTGTTTGTGCTCTGGTAGCTGCTTTTTCAGGTGCTGTCTCTAGGAATCTGAAGGTTGTCTGAATTTTTTTTGTTGATTTTTCATCATTTATGGAAGGCTTCTCTTTGCTCTTTATAATTTCTCTTTTGATTTAAAGCTCTGAAGCTATTCAATTACCTTGTGTTCTAGAGTCCTTTCTCTGGTTCAATGGATGTCACTCAGTGAGAAAGGCATTCACATCTGCTCCTTGCTTCACCTGTGGCAGGTTTCTGTCATTGTAGTATTTCTTTTCTGCAGCTAAAATTGGACCAGCATTCAGTCTCAGCCAGCAGAGGGGATGGGTCTACAGTCTGCAGACTGCAGCCTATAGCCCAGGTGCTTTCCCACTGAGAGAATCCTCAGGTGTTGCACCCTTCCCCTTCAGGAGGACTTTTTTTCATCTGGAAAAACAACAAAAATGTTTCTTGGGGTGAGACTGGGTAAATAGGGAAGTTGGAGCAGGGAGATCATGCCCTGGTTGGTCAATAACTGCTGAACACTCAGCGTGGTATGGGCAAGTGTGCACTTAAATCACCCATCATGAAATGGGCAAACACATTGGAAGAAATTTTTAAAAATCACTGAAGCTAAATCCAGCTTCTCACGATAACAGTGGCTGATACACCAATGTCAATGTTCCTAGGACACTTACCTAGTGAAGGAAACCTGTACTACAAAGGGTTTGCTCTCCAAAAGATAATTCCAGGTTTTTGTGAGCTCTCTCCTCATATAGCTCACCTGATTTCTGATGTGACAGTTTGAAAACTGTTATGAAAAGCACACATCTTTGAGAATTGGAAAGGAATTATGTATCAGAGCTTATAGGACTGAATTGATAGGTATCTTCAACACTAAATCCCACTGAATTTCATTACTGTCACAAGCAATGCTTCCTTGCTTGGCTCAGGAGTACTGTTTTCCTTTTCTTTTCCCTGTGATACTGAAAAACCTTAAAACAACCTTGCCACAAAGAATGGTTTTTCCTCAAGCTCTAAAACCAACTGTACTCACTGTTTATAAATAGAGCTAGAGTTTCTAGTGTATTCTCCATGTGAAATGCAAGGTTTCAATAATGAGCAGATAAGGTCTATATACAAAGACTTACAAGATTTTGCTATTTCGCATAAACCGAAATTCTGAAATTAAGTGGGATTACTGATGGTGTTGGAACACAAAGGCAAGAGCATAATTTTAAATTAAATTGAGCTTATTCTTGTGAATGAAATTAGTGGAAGTTCTAGATAAGGGTGCCAGATAGAAAAAATCATGAGTAATTCTAATTACTTCCTAGTATGTTGATTGGAACCTGCTTTAAACAACAGTTTACACTGAGATGCCAACAATCCTTGGTCTAATGTGGAGACAGCAATCCAAGGATTTAGAGAGATAGGAATGTTGGTGTGGAATTACCACAACTGACCAGCCTACCCGACTCTCAATAATGTCCCTCAAGGAGGCCCAGAGACCAATCTCTTCAACATTATGTAGATCACGCAGAGGGGAGTTTCCCAAGAGGAGTGCCAGTAATATGAAAAAGCATTGGTTGTAGTTCTTTTCTAAGATCTGTAATGCTGGTTATGATGTCATTAGAAAGGATTACTAGATTGTGTTCTCTTAAATTTGTATGTTGATATCCTAACCACCTGTATCTCCAAATATAGCTACACTTGGAGGCAGAGCATTTAAAGGAGAATAATTAGAACAAAATAATATCATAGGATTTGTTCCTAATCCGATGTGACCAGTGTTCTTAAAAGAAGAGGAAAGTAGAATACAGACACACACAGACTGACTGCAGAAAGACCACGTGAGGACACAGCAGGAAGGTGACCATCTGCAAGCCAAGGAGAGTGGCCTCAGAAGAAACCAAGCACGTTGACATCTTGATCTTGGACTTCTAGCCTCCAGAACTTTGTAAAAATGATTTTCTGTTTCTTAAGTCATCTAGTCTTAGTATTTCATTACAGCAACCCTACCAGACTGATACAGATGGGTAGATGAATACTGGTTGGCAAACACCAATTAGCTTCACCTATCTACCAAAGGCACAAGGGTGTCTACTGTAATATTCAATAGGGACTCATTACAATCTGAACATTCTGATAGACTTGTACCTTTGATGGTAGCAAAAAATATTTTAGGGTTCTTAGGTCCAAAATACATCAGATCGCATGAAGGTATTACATGATACATCTAATTAAATATTATACTTGCAGATAAAAGACATGACCTGAGCCCCAAAGTATAAATTTAGTATCCTCATATAATTCTTAAACTTCTGTTGTCATGTTAGAGCCAGAGCCCCCTGATTAAAGGCTAGGATGAAAAATTTGAGAGTAGACTCATAAAAACCTAAGATTGTGGTAATGTTTTCTCAACTTTTTCCCAAAGGCATATGTGGTTATTTACCATAGAGACTGCATATTGCAACAATTATATTGATTAGTTTAGTGTCCTTCCTCCAGTTATCGCAATGAACACTCAATGAATTAATATAAGCGTTGCCATAGTACCATGGTGACAGATCTGGAAATTACCTTCACCACGGTTGACATTGCTCTTGCCAGTGCTAACTGCCTGATCTGCTGAAAGGTCCAACACCCACTTCCTACGTGTTGCCCTATACATGGTGGACCAGCCAACCAGCAGGTAGCAGGTTGAAGACATTGTAATATCCCTTCAATCATTGAGGGCCAGTAAGTTTGTGTAATTAAAATGATATTCGGGGGTTTATTTGACTTTCTTCAAGTAGATATCTTTGTCAGTAAAACTACCTATGAAATTACTAAAACCATAATCACCATCATCCCTATAGAACGTTGCTTCTGACTGTGTACAATAAAAAGATTAAGGCCATCAAATGAACCTAATCAAGTCTTTCATATGACCATGTAACTCATCTGTCAGGAGAATAAAACCTTCACTAGGCTTCGTTCCGAGATCCCCGTTTGCAAAGTTGGGTTGCTATCTCACCAGATATGTTATATGCTTTGACTCAGAAACTATTATATGAGAGAGAACCCTACAAAGACCAGAACTGGCCAAGGGTGGTGGCTCACACCTATAATCCCAGCACTTTGGGAGGCTGAGGTGAGAGGATTGCCTGAGCCCATGGGTTCAAGACCAGCCCGGGCAATTTGATGAGACCTCATCCTTACAATAAATCAAAAAATTAGCCAGGCATGGTGGTGTGTGCCTGTTGTTCTAACTGCTTGGAAGGTTGAGGCAGAAGGATTGCCTGAGAACAGCAGAGTCAAGGCTGCCGGGGCCGTGAACAAGCGTGCCACTGCACTCCAGCCTGGGCGATAGAGTGAGACTCAGACTCAAAAAAAACAAAAACAGCCGAGCTCGGTGACTCAGCCTGTAATCCAGCGCCTTTGGGAGGCTGAGGTGAGTGGATTGCCTGAGCCCGCGGGTTCGAGACCCGCCTGGGCAAGCGAGACCTCATCTCTACAATAAATCAAAAAATTAGCCGGGCGTGGTAGCGCGCGCCTGTAGTTCCAGCTACTCGGA
>CAUYQG010191859.1:0-16053 GCA_963574415.1 Tarsius wallacei
GAGCTCATATTGAACAAAATATATTGACTTAAGAAGAATGAACATAGCCGGGCTCGGTGGCTCAGCCTGTAATCCCCCGCCTTTGGGAGGCTGAGGTGAGTGGATTGCCTGAGCCCGCGGGTTCGAGACCCGCCTGGGCAAGCAAGACCTCATCTCTACAATAAATCAAAAAATTAGCCTGGCATGGTAGCGCGCGCCTGTAGTTCCAGCTACTTGGAAGGCTGAGGCGGAAGGATCGCCGGAGCCCAGAGGTCGAGGCGGCGGTGGCCGGGAGCGGCCACTGCACTCCAGTCTGGGCGACAGAGTGAGAGACTCCAACTCAAAAAAAAAAAGAATGAACATGTTTAAAATATAGTCTTTTTGTCCAAGCCCAAGATATGTGTCACTGTTTATTTACATATTTTTTGTATTATGGGCAATGGTACATTGAAATTATAGGCTCTGTATATATTATTAATTTTATTATTTGGGAAAGTTTAAAAAATATCAGTGATTATAAAGGTTTGATTTTTTTTAAGCAGGAAGTTCTTAAAACTGATGTCAGATGACCTTAATATATAAGTCCAGCAAAATTCTAGTCAGGACTTAAGAAATAATTTTTTTTCCTGTGGTCCTCAAAAGCATTTCAAAACAAAAGTTATCCTATACAGACATAAATTAAGAAGTGCTAAAATGAGATGTCAAAAAACATCCTGGAAATCAATGCAATGATGTAGGAGTTGTATGATGAATCTAGAAAAGCAGCGAATAAAATAATTAAGAATAAGAAATTAATAGATGTTGCCTTTTAAGAAATGTATGAAATAACTCAGGGACACATTGATTTTAAGAGGAGGGATGAAAGAAACTGAGATTCAAGAAATCTGCTGATGAGGTTATTGAGTGAAAATCACTATAGTACTATTGTAATTGTAAACCCATTGCAACCCATTTTGGAACAGCCTCAGAAACCTTAGGTTATATCCAAAGGTCATTAACAAGTCAAACACAAGATAATATTCAAGAGTGAAAAAACAAAAACCCTGAGTGTGTGTATTTACTATATATATATATATATATATATATATATACACATTTTATGAGGGGGCCCAAAAGAAACTGAAATTATTTTTTGGTGGGTGGGCCCCCTGTAGTTCAGTCTTCCTCCACCACGTAAGTGTTCTAGAAGCCCATCAGCATAAGTGTACCAGCTAGAGATGTGTCACAATTTGCAGAAGAAGTGTCCTGAGTTGTGGTAAAAAAGGTGACTGCTTCTTCCACTACAACAATGCATCTGCCCACATTGTGCTGTGCTGAGTGTTCAGCAGTTTTTGACCCAAAACAGCATGACCTCAGTGCCTCACCCTCCCTATTCACCTGCTCTCCCCACCCCAGGTGACTTTTTTTTGTTTCCCCATTAAAAAAGTTCTCAAGAGGAACATTTTTTGCCCATGTGGAAGAGGTGAAACAAAAAATAGCAGAAGCAGTAAAAGACATCAAAATGGATGAGTTCAAAACTGTTTTGAGCAGTGAAAAAAACGCCTAGATAGGTGTATTGCGTCAAACAGAGCATACTTTGAAGGTGACTGAAGTTTAAATGTAGGAATAGATACATAATTGTTTTAAATAAATTACATTTCTTGGGTCCCCCTTTTATACATGATTTTAAAAATATAATCATTATATGTGAAAATTTTATACATGTGAATTATAATAGTTATATGTGAATTATACATGTGAAAACTATATATATATATATATATATGATTTTCAACAGCTCTAAAAAGAAGGGGGAGGAGAGGGAAGAACAGAAGCAGAAACTCACCTGAGGGAAACCGTTACTTCAAGGTTACTATGAACAAATATTGCCTCTGCAATACTAACAGCTGCCTCACTAGCATCAACACCCCTAAAAAAGCCATCGGAAGATTAGTCATTAGACTCAGAATTACAGAACCAGAGCCTAGATGTGTAATTATCCTATTCTGCTTTGGGCAAGATCCCAGCTGGGAGTTATGTGCAATTCTGAGGGCTGTTTTCAAAAGACACTGAGACTGACACGTGTAGAGGAGCAAAGTAAACGGAGTGATAAAAATTTAGGACCATTTTAAGGGAGAAATATGGAGTAGATACCATAATATTTTGTCTTGTAATTAGATGGTCGTTAGTTAAACACGACAGTATGTTTATTGAATTAAAATATTTAATATTTGAAGGATTGGTATGTGGATGTTGGATTAGAATTCTCTACCTAAAAATTATGTTTGTCTAGCAATCCAGCTGATTTATGGAAACTTCTCCAAGTCTAACACTTTATAATCCTAAATGTCAAGGATTACAATTAATCTGTGACAAGTCATTGAGAATAGCAAAGGTTAAGTTTTGGAAACAATGAAGTAGATGTGAACCCAATGTAAACACTTTATTAACAGAATCATAGTGTGGATGGATGGGTTGGGAGAACAGAATCTTGGTGACCATCAGGCTCAAATTCTACCTTGGCCACTTCTTAACTGTGTGATGTTTGGTGAGTTACCCGTTTTGTGCCTCAGTTGTTTCTCCGTCTGTAAATCTGGGCTAATAGTAGCAAG
This sequence comes from Tarsius wallacei, assembly GCA_963574415.1. NCBI lineage: Eukaryota > Metazoa > Chordata > Mammalia > Primates > Tarsiidae > Tarsius > Tarsius wallacei. The sequence continues at coordinate 2,571 of CAUYQG010191859.1, forward strand.
TAAATCATAAGACCATATAGCAGATTAAATGGGTTAATCCTCAAGTTAAAATTTGATCTAAAGCACTTCCAGACAGATAGTAAATACTACATAATGATAGCCATTATTATTACTGAAATTGTTAGGAAACAGGCTACCTTATGATTCATGACATTCTTTGGGGCCATGTCATCTGTCTTACTTGCTGGGCAAGAGTCTATAATTCCTTGATTTCTTTTCAGAAATGAACCTGCTGGGTAATAAATAATCATGCCTGACGGTTCTGTGTCTTCCTTCCTCAATCCTATCAGGGATTGAGGGAGAGTGGTGATGGTGGTAGTTCCTCCACAGATAGGCTACTGATTTTTTAAATATATAAATTTCATAAATAATATAATGTTTAAAGAAATAAATATAAAATAATGCATAAGGACTGCCTTCCAGAAAACTTCAGAGTGAACAGTATGTAAATGTCAGTCAGTGGCTTCATGTCATGTCCATTTTTCAGGGAGGTGAGAGTGATGCAGTGAATTCTAACCCCTGAATCCGAGGCAATGCACAGGAGGCACATCTTCCAGCTTCTGCTACCTGGTGCCAACACCTTGCAATGCAGCTATGGATCTATATCCTTGTACAAAGCAAATGACTGCACTTAGAAGCATTGCACTATCACAAGACCGTTAAACGTACGTACTTTCTGAAAAATGCAATTACAATGCAAAAGCTAGGCTAACTTCCCCTTTCCCTCTTACAGGTATATTTAGCCATACCTCCTTTTATAGCAGTTATCACAATCTTCCTGTTGGTCTCTTGCTTCTGTCCACAAATAGTGTTTTATCATTTCTGTATCAATTTCACCAACCTTTTTAGCACAGCAACTTACTTGGCCAGGGAAGGAATGCAAACATTTTCTTAATAAATGTGTAAAATTATTTGTAAATGCTGAAAATACTGGATATTGTTATATGAGCAAGTGATTTGTCAATGCCTACTTTGTGGTATTGTTGAAGCTTGATATTGCAGTGTTTATAAAAAATTTAAGCAAGTTCTTAGACTCCGAGCCTATTGAAAATGTGAACATTCTCTTATTTGTATCTATATTTCCAGATTTTCCTACAGTTCTAGGCTCATATATGATAGGCACATGAAAATGTTATAAATTCATACCGAACCTGACCAGTTATTGAAAATTATCTCATACAACTAATAATATCAACAACAATTAAAAATAGTGGTTGACATTTCTTATGGTCTTCTTATATTTCACTGTGATAAGTAGAGATATAAGTAGTTAAATAAAATAATGAATTATTGAATCCTCACTAAAAATCTAGGAAATGAATATAATTGTTCCTACTTTGCAAGTAAAATGTTGATATTTAGAGGCAAAATAGTTTGTCCTAAGTGATGCATCTGACTTACAATAAATTGTTGACTTAATACTGGATCTATTAGATAATGAACTCCTTGCCAACAATCACTCTGTGATATCTCTTATTACTGTTACCTAAGCACTGAATGGCACTGATATCTCTCTGCTTCCCTAGTTTAGGCTTTTCAATTATTGTCAGGGATCATTTTAACAATAAGTTATGTCCAGATCCATTTATAGAGCAAATGAACTTGAATTTTTAATGAAAAAAACCCTGACTTCATCCTGGTTTACATTTAGAGTACAAATAAAATTTTCCCCAATAGTATAGCTAAACAGTGAAGTCCATAGGTTTGGAGACCAGAATTACAATTCCTGCATTTGTTGCTGTGAATGTTAGAAAGTTGCTTAACTTCTCTGTGCCTCAGTCTGTTCCTCTGCAAAATGCAGGTATCAGTAGGCCACTTTTATAGGACTATTATATAGACAAAAATGAAAGAATGTGTATAAAGCACTTAGAACAGTGTCTGGTACTAAGTTCTCTGTAAATGTTAGCTATCATTATTATTGCTATTATTGGAGACTCAAAGAAATTCACCTTAGAAGCAATCTAGCTTAGTGGCTAGGACTGCTGAGGTTTGAATACAGTCATTACTTAGGTAAGTTACCTTAGGAAAGTTATTTACCTCTCTGTGCTCTAGGTCCCTTATCTACAAAAGAGAGGTATTACGAGTACCTATCTAAGAAGTTTGTTTTAAAGAATAAATGAATGGATATGTGTAAAGTGCTTAGAACAGTGCCTCACACAGAGTAAGCACTAGTTATTGTCTTCGTTGCTGCCACTGCTTCGGTGTAACCACCTGTTCTGATTGGCAAGAACTCCTATCCTTCTTTGCCTTGGTGATTTTTGCTCCAGAGAGGTCCCAGAACCACCTGCATGCTGTCTCACGTGTGATGGGCCAGACCTGGTAAGGGCCTGCCTCACTGCTGGGGCCAGCTCAAATGCTCTCCCGAGGCCAGAGATCTGTATCACCTCCAGATGTGAATGTCCAAGTGTGCCCTGGTGTTGCTGGTATCAAGGTGTATTTCTGTTTCTGCCTGCATTAGTTTCCTAGAGATGTTGTAACAAATTATTACAAAATTGGGGGCTAAAACAACAGATGGGCATTCTACCACAGTTCTGGAGGCAAGATGTCAAAATCAAGGTGTTTGCGGGGCCGCGATCCCTTTGAAGGCTCTATGGAAACTCCTTGCCTCTTTCTGGTTCTCGTGAATTCAGACACTGTTTAGCTCATGGTTGTTATGACTCCAGTCTCTGCCTTAGTCTTCACATGGCCTTTTGCTCTTCCTGCGCCTATTCTCTGTGTGTCTCTTATAAGGACATTTGTCATTGGACTTAAGGCCTATCTCTGTAATCCACCCAAGATCATTATTTATGTTCACAAGGGATCCCTTTTCTAAATAAGGTCACATGTGCAGGACCAAAGAATTAGGTGGTGGACATATATTTTTTGGGGCGTACCATCCAGCTCACTACACTGTTGTAACAAATTATAAATGTGGTGGCTTAAAGTAATACGAATGTATTGTCTTAAAAAATTTATTGTTCTGGATGTCAGAAGTCTAAGACTATTTTCACTGGGCTACAATCTGGATATCAACAAAACTGTATTCCTTTCTGGAGACTCTGTGAGTCAATCTGTTTCTTTGCCATTTCCAGCTTCTAGAAGCTGCTCACATTTTTTTTTTTTTTGACTCATGGCTTTCTCCTTCTGTCCTCCAAGTCAGCAACATTGCATCTCTCTCACCCTTCTTCATTCATATCCGTTTCTGATCATAGTTAGAGAATGTCTTTCCTTTTAAGGACTCATATGATTAGACTGGGCCCACCTGGGTAATCTGGAATAATCCTCTCAGGGACCTTAATTTAAACATATCTGCACATTCTCCTTTGCCATATAAGGTAACACATTCAGGGGTTTCAGTGATTAGGACATGGATGTCTTTAGGGAACCATTATTCTGTCTACCACACTGGACCTAAGACCCAGTGTTACTTCAGAGCCATCTTTGGAGACAAAAATGGGGGGATCCAAAAAACCACAGAATTTATTTATACAAAATTGTCTATTTATTCTTACATGTTTAAACTTTAGTCACCCTCAAAGTGTTCTCCATTTGATGCTTTACACCTATCAAGATGTTTTTTCCACAGCTCAAAACTGTTTTGAAGTCATTGATATTGGTGGCTTTTGGTGCTTCTGTTGTTTTTTTGTTTCATTTCTTCCACATTGGCAAAACATTTCCCTTTGAGAACTTTTTTTAATGGGGAAACAAAAAAAGACACTTGGGGCAAAAGTGGGTGAATAGGGAGAGTGGGGCACAGGAGTCCTTGCCGTTTTTTATCAAAAACTGCTGAATACTTAGTGTGGTGTGGGCAGGTGCATTGTCAGGGTGGAAAAACCAGCCACTTATTTGCCACAACTCAGGATGTTTCCTCCACAAATTGTGACCAGCCTTCTCAAAACTTCCAGATAAAAACTTTGGTTGACTGATCCAAAGAAATACGTTCTGAGTGTACTACAATGAATCCACCCTCCAAAAGGTGATTTTGGATTTTTTTTGGGGGGGTCCCCTCGTATTTGAAGATTAGTGAAGGCTACTGCCCTCATAAGAGCTGAGGACATTGCCTCCATCAACAGAAGGCACCAGATAAGCCCTAGACAACCAGACACATTCTCTATCAGGGCTATAGACTCTGCTGTACTAGTCATCTCTGCTCTTCACTGTTTCTAATATGAGCTCCTGATGAAACCTGAACAATCTGAACATATTTTATTGTTATTAAGCTTCTGTTTTGACCATGCCACACTAGTTCTTTTATAACACCTTGTTATAACACCACTTTTATAACACCACTGTTATAACACAAGGTGTTATAATAGTAGGCAATTCTTCCTCAAGGTCATCATTACCCACAACAAATTTTCTCCACCAGTATTATAGTTCTTTAAATGCATTGGCATAAATATTTACCTAAGGGGAGAGATGGCCACCAGGATAGCTGGATTGAAATAGTCAGGTACCCCCTGGCTAATAGATGCTGAACTGTTAATTTCTCTTCAACTGCAGTTTGTTGCTAAGGCAAAACAGTATAGGTCCTGTTTCTTTGCATCGAAGTGACACTTCTTGACTAGAGCTTTTGGTCAAGTTCATCCTGGTCTAACTAAACAGATTTTAAAAACCTGAACTTATTGAAGATTGTATGAAACCAACTTCCTTTCAAAAATTTATGTTAATAATTTAGCAAGAATTGGTTTCTGTTGCATGAAACTTAGAAAGCTGACTGATACAAAAACGTTTTCAATCTATTCAATATGCTCGACCTTATTATGGAAAAAGGTATAATGTGTGATGTTTCAATGTGATGTTAATTCTCTTAGACAATTCCATTTTACCTCCATATGTTGAAATATTTTAATTATAATATTGCTGTTTTTCATCAAATTGCATGATCTAGTATGTCATTTCATTTTGATATCTAGTTTGTATCTGGACTAACTGGACCAAAAAATTTTAAAAAGAGAGCCAGAAGGTCTCAATCATGCCAAAAATAAAATAGTTTGGCTGTAGCAGGTCACAAGACTAAGATCTGTTGCAAAGACTTATTGTGGTTTGATCAACCTCTCTTAGTACCTGTTTCTAAATTTTTTTTATTGTGACAAACAGGAGATAAAAATCAAATATTATATGTAAAAAATGTGCTATTGTGCCTCTTATTTGGTAGGTGTTTGATAAATGCCTGACTATTTAATAAATTTTGATAAAATTATTGTTTTATATGGTTCTTTATAACTTTCACTAGTAAGCTGAAAGAGTATTTTGAAAGAGATCAAAATTTTGTAGAAATGATCACCTGATTCAAAACATTTACTGTATATAATTAATATGTTATGAAAGACAAGCTATAAAGCTACTATATTCTAAGTTCCATATCAAAACAGGCCTCCCCACTGCTTGAGTATATAAAAATGACCTTAATCCTGTTTAAAAACATTTCTGGTTTTGAAAGAAAAGAACTCTGAGCTAAAGGGCTTCCTGGCGGACCAAAAAAAAAAAAAAAAAACAAACACACACACATAAGTGCTGAATTTATTACACGACAACTTTTCTTAAACCATAAAGAGCACCATGTTGACCTAAAAGGGCAGAGAGGGCCAAGCCTGAAAAGTAGATCTTAAACATGTGTAACTATAAGTTCCAGATTTGGGCTTTGAGATTTGTATCACACAGGGTCTAACCAGGAAAATAGAAACTTCTTCAAGTATTTAAAACAGAGGAGCTAAAATAGAGGTAAAGAGTAAAATAGTGTATAGGTAGGCTGGCTTCTCAGAGGTCGGCAGTAGCAGGAAGCTACTATCAACCCTGGGCTGCAAGGTCAAAGTGGGAACATGTTATGGAATTCTTGGGGCTGAAGTCCCTGAGGGGACTAGAAACACATCAGACCTGTCTAGTGTAAATGAGTTCTAGGGAAACACATTCATGACTCCAAGAAGAGAAAGAAGAAGCAAATTTCCTTAACTTCTCCTTTCTCCTACCCTTTAATCTCCTCAACGACTCCTATTGGCTGGACCCAATCAAAGTCAGCTGACACTGGAGCTGAGTGAATGCAGTGTGCAGAGATCAGCCCCTGTGAACAAGAGCCGAGGAGAGCTGAAAAATGGACCTGAATGTTAATAGGCTAGGACTGGCTCTTGGCCCAGAAGAGTTTTACCAATTCTCAAAATGGACCTATTTCTGACAAAACATCCCATTAGGGAGGAAAAGACACAAAGAATCATGGATATTTCTAAGAGCTCAACAAGGATATCTTTCTGTCACTCTTTATGTCCACTTCAGCAAGAAATTGTGTTGATTTTACTTTATTCTCCACTGTTACCCAACTAAACCTTCCTCTTGTTGCAGTAGCCACCTAACTGTGATTCCCAAACTTCATACTGTCAAAAATTTGATGGGGCTCAACCAGCAAAATTACTTCCTCAAGTTAAAATTGGGATTATATCATTCTTCATTCATTGTTTCACTCTTCCATGCCTTCCTATTGCTCCTGGAATAAAGATCCACACCCATATTTCAATGAAAAAAATCCTTTGAGGCCTCTTCTCTGCCTGTCTCTTCAGGTTCATCTTTAATTACTTTGCTTTTCTCACCTTGTTTCAGCCATTCTAGCCTTTTTACAGTTTTTTTAAAAATGTACCATTCTATCTTTCACTAGGTGACCATCACATATAATATTTCCATTACTTGGGATTCTCTTTACCCTATTATTTTTCCATCATACTTTGATGGAAATTTTAAAAAAATCCCAGCATGCGTGTTACAATTTTCTATGTCAAGACAAAAGTAAAAAACTAGTAATTACTCTATAAAAAATAATTCTACCTATATGAAATGAAACAAAGAAAGGAGAGAGGGAGGAAGGGCAAAAGAAAAAATATCAGTATTTGGCAGATATAAGACTTTTAAAAAGAGTGAAATAAATCATGTTTCTAAATGGTATAACTGTTATATAAATATTTGAAAGGTATCAGCTATATTAAAAAGTTATGAGTCAAAAAAGTTATGTAAATCAGAAAATACTTAATTTTAAATGATTTTAGGAAGAGAAACAACTCCCTAAGCACTAAGTCAGTAGAAAAAAAAAACTTAAAGACAAGTTTGAATGAATAGCAGATCTAGCCTAAATAAATGCATTCTCATATTCTTAATAGATTGACAGCTCTAGCAAATTAATAGGGAAAACATTAACATTCTACTAATAAAAGAAGTAGAGAACATACAGAGATAATACTTGCAGGAGAAAAACTAATGGCCAAATAAATATAAGAGAAACTGTTCTGTCTAGTTATTATAAATATTATCCTCCCAATATCCTCTTGAGTATATATACCAGTGTAACCATCTCTTAAGACTATTTGGCAACATATTACTATCTTTACCATTCCATACTCCATAACCTATTAATTCCAACTTTAAAACTATTTCCTGAGGAAATAATCCAGAATTGACATAACCAGTTTGCCAATGAGAAGCTCTAGCAGATCAGAAGGCAGAAGGAGAAGGCAGTGAAGATATTTATTTCTCCATCTTTCTCTCTACCACAATTCCACCAGTCAACTGAGTGCATTCACTGAAGGCAACAATTTTCATAGGACTTACTTTCCCAGAACCTGATAACAAAACTCCCAGTGTTCATTGATTGCAGTCTTAATCCTACTAATGGTTCCTGCTTCTGCTTGTTGGTTTCCCTTAACTCTACCTCTACCTTTGTAAATATGCTTTCCATTAAGCTTTCTTAGATTGCCATTTTAATATGTGGGTTTTTTTCCTGCTGGTCGCTTGCCTGGCACACCCATAAAATACTATATATCCCATATTAATGAAATGACAGAAGATCGCTCAGTAAAGAATATTTATTCTCACAGTGCAACCACTGGGGCAGGATCTCCTTATCTATCTATCTATCTATCTATCTATCTATCTATCTATCTATCATCTATCTATTAGTTGAGGGTCTCACTCTATCAGTCCAGGCTGGAGAGCAGTGTCATGGTCATGGCTCACATCAGCCTCAACCTCCTGAGCTCAGGTAATACTACTGCCTCAGCCTCCCAAGTATCTGGGACTACAAGTATGTACCACCATATCTAGCTTTTTTTTTTTTAAGCCAGGATCTTGTTATGTTGCCCAGACTGGTCTTGAACTCCTGGTCTCAAGTGATTCTCCTGCCTTAGCCTCCCAAAGTGCTGGTATTACAGGTGTGAGCCACTGCGCCCAGCTATGATGTCCTAAATCCATTATACTTTTACTTCTTTTCTTATTGCAGCTGCACTAGGCAAATTAGTGAGAAGGCTTTCATCTATTTCATGGAAACTTCATGCCAACCTGGGGTGGCATACTCAATATGTCTTTTTATATATTGTCTGGAGATTAAAAGCAGACATGCAAGTCTGAGGTAGAACTGTGGGATAAAATGCTGGTTAGATTGATTTCCCAGTTTTTGTGTAACTACATTGAATAAGAGATATGAACTCATTGTGTTTTTCTTTTTTTTTTTTTAGATGACCATTTCCTCTGCTTTTCACTATCGGTCTTTTGAGTATTCATAGGTCTTGTTCATAATCTTTGTAATCTGTTATAAACAGAGAGTGCCAAAAAAAGTATACACATTTTAAGAAAGGAAAAAACTGTATTAAAATTATAATACTCATATATACCAATAAAAAAAGATGAATACAAGTCACATTTGACTTCTGCAATTATAAGAGGTGCTCAAAGTTATTACCATCAGCGTCTAGACATTTCTGATTATGGTAAACTAAAAGCAATACATAGATAACATCTCTTAAAATTTGTATACAATTTTTGGCATCCCCAGTGTTATACTTTAAGTTAACTAGTAGTGATATATAGTTTTTATTCAATAGCGTGTTTCATTCAAATTCTGATACTGAACAGATTTGTATTAAGATTCATCTGCCTTGGCCAGGCATGGTGACTCATGCTTATAATCCCAGCACTTTGGGCGCTGAGGTGAGAGAATTGCCTGAGCCCATAGGTCGAGACCAGCCTGGGCAACTTGGTGAGAACTCTACAATAAATCAAGAAATTAACTGGGTGTGGTAGTACGTGCCCATAGTTCCAGCCACTTGGAAGGCTGAGGCAGAAGGATTGCCTAAGCCCAGCAGGTAAAGGCTGTGGTGGTCATGAGCGTGCCACTGTATTTCAGCCTAGGCAACAGAGTGAGATACTGACACACACACATACACACAAAGAGAGATTTATTTGCCTGGTACACCTATTTTATAACTAAACAATTCTACTTCTAGCTATCTACTTAAAATGAGTACATATATCCACTAAAAGACATGCACAAAAATGTTGATAGAGGCTTTATTATAATAATCAGACACTAGAATAAGCTTAAGTGATCATCAAGAATAAAATAGGTAAAGAAATTGTAGTATGTTTTTTGTAATAATCACTATGATTTTTTAAAAAAACCAAACAACTGATTTCCACAACAGTATAAATGAAACAAGTTATGTTGAATGGAAAAAGTCAGACATAAAAAAGTACATACTATATAATTCCATTTATAAGAAGCAGAACCTTTTAATATATTTTTGACATACATTTATTAATTCAATTATTCAGTATTGGAAAAAATATAACACATGGTGACTAAAGAACATATAGTGATAATATACAGTGATAAAAGAATAATTGTTGTCACTGGAGTCAGTTTTCAATGGGAAGTTGTATGCTGGAAATGGTCTATAGATTGATCTGGGAGCTAATTACCCAGATGTGCATATATGTAAAAATGCATTGATCTTTACACTTATAATTTTACATTTAATTCACTTTAATATATGATTTTTACCACAAGTTAAAAAGTGTGTTTTAAAAAGAGAGTTTATTTGCTCAACATAGAAAACACCAGCTAAGTAACAAAGCGACAGCTTTATGAACTTATTTTCTTAAATAAGGCTTAATTTTGTGGAGAGTGTTACATATATTACTTATGTGTCTATTTCCTCGTAAAATCTTCATTAAAAGCCATGAAAATTTCAAATAAATTAAATAAGCTACCTAAAGAATCAAACATATCATTTTAATAGTAAATGGTGGGTCAGGCTTCAAATCTCTTTTATTATTTTACGAGTATAATCCATTTTCTGGAAGAAGGCTCTAAGGTGAAGATTAGGGGTTTATTGTGATGTGCTCTTGGGAACAACCCTTAAGAGTGTAGGAGAAGCAAGGTTGGGTAAAGAGAAAAGTTCAGTTTGATTCAGATGCAGTGAGGCCTAAGCCAATTTTTTTCTTCCTTCTGGTGGGCGGCAGCTTTTTCAGTTCATTTCTTTCAGCCTTTCTTAGGTAGACTTTTTTGCATATTCCTGCATATTCATGATTCAGGGCATATCAAGAAGTTTGGGCAGAGTTTAGGCACAAAATTTAAAGTTCCCACTTGGTGGATTTCTCCTCTGAAAATTTTCTCCCTTATTTTTCATGTTGACTCACAGTCTATCATCTGATTCTTTACATAAGATTGCAAGTTTCTATCCAAGTTTTAGTCAATCCTATAGCATGGACTATAATCTACTTTCAAGCAGTGGTGTGTGTGTATGTGTGTGTGTGTGTTTGTGTGTGTGTGTGTATGTGTGTGTGTGTGTGTGTGTGTCTGGTGTCCATAGTTTATAGTTGTTATTTGCAACAGAGTTGATATAACAGAAGCTACTTGGCCATTCAGGAAACAGAACTGTTTGGTCTATTTTTTATTTACTAGTTCAATTATTCAACAAATATTTTTTAAACTACCATCATCTGTCAGGTTTGCTCAAACCTCTGGATATAAAAGGGTAAGCCAGAGAAAGAACTTCCCTGTATTAAAGAGGCAAAAATAAATAAGAACACAAACAAACAAGTTAATTATGCACAGAAAATAGATTCTGTAAAGAAAGTAAAAGAGGACAAAGGCAGGATATTTTACACTGGGCAATCAAGGGAGTCTTGCATGAGAACATGAAATTTGAACTGAATCATGAAAAAGAGAAGAGGAAAAACATGATCAACTGTGGAATTACGTCTTATAGAGAAGGAACAGTAAGAACTGATGCCTTTGGCAGACCTCTGGGAAAGATGGGCAGTTTATCTGAGAATGATTCAAGAGAGACTAGTTCAAGTTTAAAATTGCCAGCCTTCATAAATAAAATACAGTATGCCCAGTTAAATTTGAAAGAGTTGTCATGAGCCATATTATTTAGTTTATTTTAACTTTAGTGGAAAGCACTGGAAAATGTTAAGTAGGACTGACGCAAACTGTATTTTTTTTTTTTTAGTTAAATCGTATAGAATGTCTGAATTTAGAAACAAAAGATTACAACGCTATAAACTAAAATCTGGATGACTTCATGACAGCAATTGTTTGGAATTTGTTCGTGAGAAAAGTGGAAAGGCAGGAATGTTCATGGTAGGTTCAGACAATAAGAAGTCAGCGAGGCTTGAGCCAAGGATTTATTTCAAACAGAATATAAAGGTAGGTTTACCATAGTTTTAGAAGGGCCTTAAATGACAACCAAGGTATAGTTTATTTTGGTAGGCACTAGGGAGACAAAACAAAATTATTGCAATAGATCAGATCCAGACCAAGTCTGAGGAGTGGCAATAAAAACATCCAAGATCTGTTTCCTGAAATATGAAAAGCTAGAATTCTGAAATACCTATTTGATAGACTCAATAGGTGAAAAGTGGAATAAAGATAATTTTGATTTGTTGCATTTAATGTGAAAATAAAAAATTGAAGTGACGTTTCTAGTGAAGATTTATAGATGACATTCTGGTGGTCACAAGAAGTCTTCATTGGATATGGAAATTTAGTTCTTAAATTAAAGTAGGTTTTACCTCCAAGAGATTGTAGCAACAAAGAGTAGCAGTCTGACCACTAAGCCCTGGATATGTAAGAACAGAATGAGTTAGTAAAATATATACACAATAAATAGTCAGAAAAGGTGGTGAACATATAAACTTTAGACAGAGAAGTCCTTGAAAAGAAGCATTAAATTAGCATTCACCCTTCACTCCTTGTACCATGTATTTGGTAAGTGCTTACTTAAAAATTGTTGAAAAGGCCCTAAGAGTTGTCAATTTGATCCTTCTGTGCTGTAAATTATTCATAGAATAAAAATTAAGCTACCACAATTTCTAATATGACATACTTAGAAATTGTATTAAAAATTAAAGAAGAGAGTCTTCAAATTACCAACAATTCTTATTTAAAATCCAGCGAAATTCAGGAAGTCACATTTTATAGAATTAATTTTACCTATAAAGAACATTCCAATATACTTACATGAAAGCATAAACCTCTCACCCAAATCTTATATTTATAAGCCATAAAACATTAAATTTAAGTAAAGTATAGCAGTAGAATAATGTTTTATAAATTAATAAAGTTCACGATATTAATACCACAACCTCAGTTAAATTTGTCCATTTAGTAATACTTGGAAAACAAGACCTAAAGTGTGACAGTTAGGAAACTGTAACTTACTGAAAGATGATTACTTTAATCAAGACTGTTATTTCATTCTGATTTCTATCATCCAGAAAATATGTGAAATAATCCTAGCATCACTTTGAGTTTATGCCTCCTCGATCAGGTTTGGTCTTATAGTTTGTATCAGTAGTTCTCTATAGAGACATTTTACCTGCATAGGACATTTGACACTTGTTTGGAGACATTTTTGTTTGTCTCAGACAACCCCTCATCATAAGGAATTATCTTACCCCAAATATTAATAATGTCAAGGTTGAAAAATTCTGCATATTAATATTATGGTTCCAGAGGCAGTCATAAAAAATCCTGGAGTCAAAGCTCTCTTTCACAGGGATTAAAATTGCTTATACAGTGTTGAGATGTTGAGGTCCCTCGGACTCAGAACTCTTTCTACCTGCATGATTTACAGTGCAGGCCACTTTCCTTCAAATATACTGTACTCCTGAAAGTGTGCAGCAAACTGAAACATGTTTTGTGTGTTTTTGATCATGGAACTTTGTATCCAGAAAGCTAAAGAAAGAGTTTTAAAACATTCCTCATTGCACCTTCATTGTTAGATACACCTTCATTGTTAGATGGTATATTCATGGCATTTTATTCATGTTTCTTCATTTCCTCTTTCTTACACAAAGGAATAAGTGGTCAACCAGCTTACAAGCAATGAGTACCAATGCAGGCTCAAAATGTGTTTCTGACGGGCCTATTATTTTCTGTTTTTGCAGTAATTTAAAATGTATGATACATATGATTTTCACCATTAGTATCAATACTTATTATTTCTATGTTCTCTCATATAAAAAGGTAGTAATTTTCAAGCTCTTTTTACTAACAAAAACTTTTTTTTTTTTTTTGAGTTGGAGTCTCAGTCTGTCGCCCAGACTGGAGTGCAGTGGCCACTCCCGGCCACAGCAGCCTCAACCTGCTGGGCTCCGGCGATCCTTCTGCCTCAGCCTTCCAAGTAGTTGGAACTACAGGCGCGCGCTACCACGCCCGGCTAATTTTTGATTTACTGTT
>CAUYQG010191861.1:0-22997 GCA_963574415.1 Tarsius wallacei
CTCCCCCCCCCCCCCCCCCCCCCCCCCCCCCCCCCCCCCCCCCCACCCCGGCCAGGGCGCCGCTGGAGTAGGGTAGGGCGGAGGGAGGTGTCCCGGCGTCTGGCGTGGGAGTTTCGGCCGGGTTTCTAACCGTTTAACTTGCAAACATGAAGCCAAGCGTTGTCGATGTGACCAAAGAGACACTCTTTGGGCGTGACTTGCATTGTGGCCATCAAAAACCCGCCAGCCTCGGGTGAACCGAGAAGGCATTCAGCAGAAACAGGCGCTGGTCCCTCCGAGGCCTGGAGTGGAAGGGCGATTGACCGCAGGATGTGGGTGATGGGGCAAGGCTCGGGTCCCAGATGCGGCGGCGGGTCCCCAGAGTTGGCTGAGGGCTCTCAGAGGCGGCCTGTCACCCGCACTCCAGCCGGGGCATTGAGAGAGTCTCAGGATAGCCGAGGCTGCAGTTAGCAAGCACGTGAGAGAATGCCAGTCGGCCCGCGGTGGAGCTGCCCAGGGGCTGCGGGGGTGCGCCACACGTTCCTGTCCTGGCAGGATGGGGTGCGGGCACCGGTCGTTCTTCCCGCAGCCCCAAGGCTCCTCATCTGGGGACCCGGCCTGGCCGCCCCCACACCCCGCCCTCCACACCCCTTCCACTCCAGACCTGAGAGGGACCGGGTGCCCGTTTCTTTAAGGAGAGGCTGGTGAGGCTCCTGGGGGAGGGGAGGCCTCCCGGGCACAGCCAGAAGTCACCTGGCCTCTTGCTGGTTTTTGTCCAGTGGGCTGGCGCTTGAGAGTCCTGGACCGGCCTTTGCACCCGCCAGTGGAGAGTTCATTCAGCCTGTGGGGAGGGGGGGTTCTGGGCGAGGAGAGAGGGCTTAGCTTGGGACATCAGCAGCCCAGTCACAGGAGCCATCGTGGCCCTCCCGGCCACACAGCACTCTGTGCCCCACTTCGCCTTATTAATATTCACCCACCCCCAACCCTCCAGTCTGCTTGGGCACAACGTCCCGCCCTCAGAGCTGCCTCTGTCATCATAATAAAATTTATGGTGCGCCCACTCGGTGCCCAGCATGCGCAAGGCGCCATGGGGGGGCTCCCCTGAAAAGGCCGGGGCGACCTCCAATGGAATATTGTTTCCCTCCAGCAACAATGGCCTGAGGTGGGGACAATTATGCGGATAATCGAAGCAAATGCTCCCTCCCTCTCTCCAGTTCCTGGCACTTACCGTTTTTACTGCCCTATTCAAAGGCAGCAGGTTTGTGTGGAGAGGACCAGGGGACTGAATTGTCCACATGGAGGCCACTTCCCTGCTTTCCTCCACCCCAGTGGCTGAGAACCTGCAGCAGAGGTACCTGCTAAGTTATGAGGTCAACGACAACAAAAAAAGTTTCCCAAATAAAAGCGGCCCTCCATAACTTTTCGCAGCCCAGCTTTCCGGTTTTCATCCTCAGTCAACAACAAGTACCTGGAGAGCTTTATAAAAAGACCAGTGCCCTAGGGATTTTGACTTAATGGTGTGAGGCCAGGACATAGAAAAAAAAAATTCCCAAACTCTTGGTTTGGTCCCGATGTATGTAAGATAACGGACTCCTCCTCTCACCTCCTCCCATGGGGAAGCCAGACCCACCCTGGCCAGCCTCCTTGTTCATTGACAGCTGGGAAGCACCTGCTGAGTACCTACCGTGTGCAGACGAAACCCAGACCTCGACTCAAAGCTGGAGTTGTAAGAAATCGTGTAAATGTGGAAGAAAAACCTGAGGGAGTTGGGTGCGGTGTCTCATGCCTGGAATTCCAATACTTTGGAATGTGGAGGGGAGAGGATTGTCTGAGCCCATGGGTTCTAGGCCAACCTGGGCAACTTGGGGAGGCTGCGTCTCTACAATTAAAAAAAAAAAAATAGCTGGGCATGGTAGTGCACGCCTGTGGTTCCAGCTACTTGGAAAGCTGAATTGGAAGGATTGCCTGAGCCCAGTGGGTTGAAACTGCAGTGGCCGTGAGCATGCCACTGCACTCCTCCAGCCTGGGTGACGTGAGACTCCGACTCAAAAAATTAAATTAAATTAAATTAAAAAGAGCCAGGCATGGTGGCTCAAGCCTGTAGTTCCAGCTACTTGGGAGTCTGAGGCTGGAGCATTGCTTGAGCCCAGGAGATTGAAGCTTCAGTGTTCCATGCACCAGAAGCATGCCATTGCACTCCAGGCTGGGAGACAAAGTGAGACTCTGACTCAAAAAATAAAAAGAAAGAAAAAAGAAAAGCCCGAGGGTCTCCAGCTGGTAATGGAGGCCTGGAATGACATTTAAAAGGAGACCTGCGGAGGGGCAGCCAGCCTGGGAAAAGGGGCAGATGTGACCAGCGAGCCTCGAGTTTCTCTGGTTAACTGCTAGAGTTGACGGGAGGCCAGGGAGTGGAGTATGGAGGAAGGTGAGCTTCTGCATCTCTGAACCAGGGAAGAGGCTCCTCTGTGAGTCTTTGTGAGGAACTGAGGACTGCCAGGCATGGGGCTGGGTCTGGTATGAGCTCAAGGTGGCTCTTGGCCTTATTATTTTCTGTGATCTGTAGCTCTGGGGTCCTTGGTGCCTGGGGATTCAGGATCTGACCCGAGCCTGGTGGTGAGCAGCCAGGAAACCACAGTCACTCCCAGCCACCTTCGTCTCTGTGCCTTTTCCGATAAATTTCACACTCCCAAACTCCCGACTCCCTGCAGCCCAGTCCCTGCAGCAGCCCACACCCCGTAGCCCAGTGGCACCCAGCACCATCCTCCCCTCAGTTCTGGGCTGCAGTCACTTATCAATCACCTGGGCCTGCCAGGGGCACCTCCTCCTTCCCTCCCCCATCAAAGGTCCTTGAGTTCTGGCTGCCTCCACTGAGGACAGCGCCCTGGATATCAGAATGCACCTGTGGTCTCAGGAAGCCTCCCAGCCTTGCTCCAGCAGAACACAGGTGTTGGGGAGGGCAGGATGACTCTCATGCCACTGTTTCTGGGCTCTCGTAGGTGACAGTATCTCAACCAGGAGCCCCACCTGCGGGACCTCGTGTGGCCACACCGCAGCCCCTCCGGGTACAGCACCATCATGGTTGTTCTGCAGAGTGAATCCTATCTGAGCAGTCAAGGGTTAAAGACATGGCTGAGGTCACACCGCTGGCCATGCATAGACAGGGTTTAGACCCTCTGTCTGACGCAGGGGCCTGGAGTCTTGGGCTCTAGGCCATGCTGCCTCCTAATAACACCTGGCACTTATTGAATACCTGCTGTAGGCCTGAGAATGCACCGTTTACTTCTCATGACAGCATTCCCCTGCTATTCCCTTATGTGTTTATTGTCCCCTCCTTGGCTAGGTGGCTTTCCTGGGTGTTAAAGATCCCAAGGGCCAGCCCAAAGTGGCCCAGACAACAGACAGGCACAGACTGGCATTAGGTCAGACAAGGAACGTGGTGGCGTATATCTGTCTGTGCCTGGAACACAGCAAGCCTGGAGAGCCTTTGCTGGTGGCAGCTCCAGCTGGCTACCTTGCTGAGAAGCTGGCGACTAGCTCCCTGCTCAGTGAGTGCACGTGTCTGCTGGGTCATTCATTGCTGGTTGGGCACTGAAAACTGCCTGGGCAGAAGCTGGGCCTTTTCTGCTTCTTCCTCAGTGAACATCTGCGTCCGGCCCAGAGCTAGGCACATCAGGAGGGCAGTCCATGTTCACTGAATGACTGTTTTACAGATAGGGAAACTGAGGTGCAAGACACTGTGCACCACGGCCGAGGCCACACAGAGGGAGGATTCAGATCAAGGTTTCCAACACTGACTCCCACATGATGTCCTCAGCCACAGAGACAGCAGAACCCAGGCTGTGTCGGAGGTGGTCTGAAGTCTGTGCTCACTCGTCCCACTCCCCCAGGCCCACGAGTGAGAGTGAATGTGCCCCAGGGCTGCCCCCAGTGATGATGGACAGCACAGCTCAGGATGGAGCCCACCCCCCACCCCTCCCTGGACTTGGTGTCCTCTCTTCCTGACTAGCTCACTTATCACTGGAGAATCAAGGACATCTAAGCGAGTGCCCTGACACAGCCAGAAACAAGCCCGTCAGCAGAGTCCCCATGCACTGAACACACCCATGTGCCCCCCTTGGTACAGCATCTCCCCTCTGCACCCCACCACACAGGATCCCCCAACACTGCATCCCCCTCGGCACAGCATCCCCTCCACACACTCCACCACATGGCGCCCCCCCAGCACTGCACCTCTCTCAGCACAGTATCTCCCTCCCACACCCCACCACATGGCAACCACCCCCAGTACCTCACCCCTGTTGGCACAGAGCCCGCTCTGTGACAGGTGCGCATGTGCGAGTGTGAGCACCGGGAGGTCTCACGCGGATCCACACAGGTGCATATGAGAGAGTGTGGACAGTGATATGTGGATGTCTGTATTGAGCACGAGGACAAGTACGAGAGGGGGCCGAGGTGTGTATGCACGGTGGAGTGTCAGTGTGGGTTGGGACAAGGGTCAGACCTGTTGTGAGCAGGAGCAGGGGCGTAGGGGGTGTGAGTGCATGCATGTGTGCAAACACTTGGGCGTGCAAGCCCAGGCATGGGAGACAAGGCCCAGTGAGCATATGTACATGCGAGCAAGGGCATGACAAAGTATGTGCTTCTGTGGGTCTGTGTGAGGGTGTGTGTGAAGGGCATGAATGTGTGTGGTGCGTGCAAGTGTGTGTGTGTATGAGTGCACATGTGCACATATGAGTGTGCATATGTGAGTGCATGAGTGGGCATGCATATATGTGTGTGCACGTGAAAGTATGCAAGTGTGCATACATGAGTGTGTGCAAGTGTGTGGTGGTGCATGTATGCATGGGAGAGTGTATGAGTGTGAATGTGTGAGTGTGTTGTGCATGTGAGTGTACTGCATGTGTGCATGCAAGTGGGTGCGAAAACATGTATGCATGCGAGTGTGTGAGTGTGCATGAAAGTATGCACAACATGCGAGTGTGTGTGAAAGTGCGCATGCATGAAAGTGTGCATGTTCATGTGAATGTGCGTGTTAGTGTGTGAAAGTGTACATGCAGTATGTATATGTGAGTGTGCAAGTGGGTGTGTGGTGCATGCATGAGTGTGTGCATATGTGTACATGCAAGTGTGTAAGTGCATGCACGCAATGCGTGTCTATGCAAGTTTGTATGTGTGAGTGTGTGTGAAAGTGCATGTGGCATGTGTGTGTGTACATTGTGAGTGTACATAAAAATGTGCATTCAGTGTGTGCGTGTGTGTGTGTGTGGGCCCTCCTCCCCCTACACATACCCTTCTGTGGGCAGCTGTGGCCCTCTCCATGCAGACCCTCTGAACTGGTCCTGGAGCAGTGAACACTGCAGTGTCAGCCACAGGAAGAACTGACTAGCTGGGTGTTGGCTCCTCCTGGCAAGCCTGGACACCTGGATATATGGAGCAGGAGAGACTCTAGGGGCCTTGCCGTGGGGTCCCCTTTTTACCTGTCCCAGTTTGGCTCACTCACCCTGTGGGGTCATCGTTAGGTTCACTTACTCTTTGAGCATTTATGGCATGCCTACAGTATGCTGGACTCTGCTGTGGGCCCTGGGGAAACCCTGAGAATGAGACAGCATTGGTCTTGCCAGCCATGGCCTCTGTTTGTACTTGCCGGGCCTTGGGTCACATGTCACTGGCTTGCAAAATGCCCATGATGCAGACACAGATGTTGACCTCTGCCCTGAGCAGATGCTGTGGCACTGGTGTGAGCACAGATCTGTTTCCTCTCCACTCTAGCTTCACCCTCGCTAGCACTCCTGGAATGGGCTTGGGGTCAAGAGGTCCCAAATGCGAGTCCTGCTGTCTTGACAAGAAAGTGATGACACTGTTCTCGTGGGGAGGGGGGTGTTTAGGGAGCCATCACAACATCTCTTGGCACAGTGTCTGGCACGTGGTGGGTACTCAGCACGCACAAGGTCCGATGGTGGGATGATGGTCATGATGATTCCTGGGTCTAGTGGAATGTTCCAGGGAAGCAGAGGTGCTGTGTTTGTGCGCCACACAGTTTTTGAGATTATCCACAGTTAGGTTATGTTCATTTATGTGACTGTTTGTGGGTTGAGCATCCTTCTCCACAATGCGTGGGGCCTGATGTGCTTCAAGTGTGGATTTTTCCCGGTTTTAGAATATTTGCGTGTAGGCAGCAAGGCATCCTGGGGAGGGGCCCAAGGCCAAGCATGAAACTCACATGTTTCCCATACACCATGTGCAGCATACATAGCCCTAATGCAGTTCTACGATATTCTAAATATTGTTGTGCATGAAACAAGGTTAGTAGTAAGTACTTGCACGGGGGACTTTCCCTGTGGTGCTACAGAAGTTTTGCAGCTGCGACGCTCAGCCTAATCACATTCTTCTGTGCACCAGACAGCTAGTGATCTTCACCCTTCCCCAGAGACTTCTGCACAAACTTGATCACCAGTGCTGCTGCCAAGGGGCCAGGACAGCCTGGGGAGGACAGCAGGGACTCCAGGAGCCATATTCTCTGGCAGCCTGGGAAGAAGCTCTAGTCCACCATGGCCCATTAAGGTGGAAGGGGACATTTTCAGGTGGTGAAGTGTGTGCTGCAGGTCCCCTTTGGGAGCAAAGTATCTGATTAAATACAATGCAGGAAATACACTTCCTGCTTTGCGTGAACCTCCCGGGAACAAGGCACCGTATAAACAATTGCAGACATACTTGTGTTGATTTGAAAGAAGCTGTCTTATGTAAACATTTTTTTTCTTAAATTTATTTTATAGATGTGGGGTACAATTCAGGGTTAGGTATACAAATGTTCATTATGCAGGTACCCTTGTTGATGAGGTGTGCCCCCTCTCCCCCTGGCAGTTTCCCTCAACTGCCAATCCCACCCCCGCAAAATTTTTTTTTTGGATGTTCAAATTTTGATCACCCAATAGTTTTGTTTTAAACCCAAAAGGACATTGTCTAAGTTTGGATTTTCTATTGAATGATTTTTAAAGAAAAATATATACAAGAGAGAGGTCTTGAAAAGTGTGGGAATTCGCCAGGCATGATGGCTCACATCTGTCATTCCAGCACTTTGGGAGGCCAAAGTGAGAGGATTGCCTGAGCCCAGGGTTTTGAGACCAGCCTGGGCAACTTGGCAAGACCTCATCTCTACAATAAATCAAAAATTACCTGGACATGGTGGTGTGCACCTGTGGTTCCAGCTACTTGGAAAGCTGAGGCAAAAGGATCACCTGAGCCCCGCAGGTCAAGGCTGTGGTGGCCGTGAGTGTGCCACCACACTCCAGCCTGAGTGACAGAGTGAGATTTGGACTAAAAAAAAAATTGTGGAAATTGCTTGAAATATCCAGTTTCCTGAATCTACCAGATGGAAATGAATTTTGTCTTATCCAGCTGGCCTGTATCATGTTTCAACTAGGGAAACTGATGCCCAAAGCAAGGAGGTGGTCTAAGCGGTCAGCCCCTCCCAGCAGTCCACGGGTGGGACAATTGCACTTCTGTCCCTCTACCCATGGTTTCCCGGGTGCAGGAAGACTTCTGGCAACCTGGAGGAGAAGGGAAGGGACCCGACTCCCCATGACTTCGGTGTCTGCCATGGCACCCTCAGCTCTGGTGGCTGGTGGAGCTGGAAATCCCCTTCTCTGGTGGCTCCTGCCCAGCGCTTCAAGCCTTCCTCGACACCTCTTTCTCTCCCTCTCACTCCTATCTCTGGTCTGTTGGGAGGTCCTAACACTGTCTGTAGATATCACCTGACACTGCCCACTACTCAGATCACTCCACCACACTGGGCCCGCCAGCACCATGCCCTCTCCAGGACCCCAGGTCCAGCTCCACTTGCCTGTCCTGTCGGTTCTCAACCCAGCAACCAGAGCATCCCTTCAACCCCGTGGCCAGACAGGTCACAGCAAGCAGCCGGGCCTCCGGCTGCAGGCCTGTTCTCTCTGCTTCTCTGCCTTCCTTGCTGGGGTGGGCCGGCCTTTCAGGTCGCCCCTTCTGCCAAGAGCTCCCCCCCATAATCCCATACTTCCAGCTTCCTCAAGCCAGGTCACCTTCTCACTCTAGCTAAAGTCTCAAAGCCATTGCTGTGTCTCTGTGCTCCCAGCCCCTTTCCTGGGGTAGTCGTCACTCTGTCTCGAGGCTGCAGATCTGTGGTCTGGATCTCCCCGTTAGAAGGAGAGCCCCTGGGGGATGTTTTTGTGCTTGTGAGTCACCAAGAGCTTTGCCAGGCACAACAGGTGCACAGTCATCATCTGATGAAGGATTAGAATGCCAGTGTCCTAGGAGGGTGCCCATTGCTCTGCTCCCCTCCACATAGCCCTCAGGAGTGCATGAGGACTCTTAAGTGGGTGACATCACTGGATCTGCACAATCATAAAGCTCCACAGCACTTTGAAAACTCCACTTTTTCCACGACGAGGCATTGAGGAGTCAAGGGACTTGCCCAAGTGAGATCCAGGACCAGACTATCAATCGGTGTCATCTTTGGGGGGAGACAAGCTCCTGCTCTAGACCTCCTGGCTACGTGGGGAACACTAGGAAGTCCCGGGATTCACCATGGTCCCTTCTTAATCCTGGGCCCCTGAGGTTAAGGTCAGCCTCCTACACTGTCTGCCCATGGACAGTGCTCGAGCCTCGGATGAATGAGCGGTGCTTGGGAAGCAGAAGACACTGGCCACACCCGCCCGTGTGTGTAGCTACATGGAGTGGATCACAGGAAACAGTGTCTTGCTGTTGGCTAGAGGTCATTTGGAGTCTGGCCTGGACCTCAGGACTTGGCTGATCCCCACTCTGCCCAACTGCCCCAGGCTCACCAGCATGCTATCGTGGACAGTGCATTGCTTCCAGTCCATCAGATTTAGCTGATGAGCTGGCTGACTGTGAGTTGATTGAGCAAGACACTGCTCCAGGGACTCTGGCCCACACAGCACCATTGTTTTCCATAGATACTTAGTAACAATTGGCATCCTCTTCCCCTCTTCCGGAAGTCACTAGTATCTCAGTCATCACTAACAGTTGTTAGAGAAAGAATGTATCACAGCAGCCTACACAAGAAGTTAAAAAAAAGTAATATAATTTGGAAGATAGATGTGGATGTGAAACTACAGATTCTGAACAAGTTTTTTTTGTTTTGTTTTGTTTTTGTTTTTTGAGATGGAGTCTCACTCTGTCACCCAGACGGGAGTGCAGTGGCACGCTCACGGCCACCGCAGCCTCGACCTGCTGGGCTCAGGCAATCCTTCCGCCTCAACCTTCCAAGTAGCTGGAACTACAGGTGTGTGCAGTCACACTCAGCTCATTTTTTTATTTATTGTAGAGACAAGTTCTCGCCAAGTTGCCCGGGTGGGTCTCAAGTGCCAGGCTCAGGCAATCCACTTGCCTTGGCCTCTCAAAGTGCTGGATTACAGGCTGAACCACGGAGCCTGAGCCCGATTGTTCCTTTCTTATTTGAGTAGCATTTAAACATTTTGAACAAGAAAAGGAAAAGAGCAATTTAACTACGTATACAAGATGACTCACCATCTGGTGACCTCTGTGCTGCCCCTGGTGTGTGAGGAGTCTCAGCCTTGCATGGTTTCCGCCCTAGGTGCTCTGGCAACCTTGAGAGCGCAGAAGGCTTAGCTCTGCCTGGAGGAGGTGGCTAGAGCTCCCCACCGCTGCTGCTCTGGAGAGGGCTTCTGAGGTCAGACACGTTTATTGAATTCCAAACAATACACCTAATATGCTCATGGTACCATGAACACTGTCCAGAGAATGAACTGGACCTAGACAAGACTTTTTTTTTTTGAGTCAGAGTCTCACTCTGTCACCCAGGCTGGCTACCACAGCCTTGACTTGCTGGGCTCAGGGAATCCTTCCACCTCAGCCTCCCAAGTAGCTAGAACTATAGACATGAGCCACCATGCACGGCTAACTTTTTGATTTACTGTAGGAACGAGGTCTCATCAAGTTGCTCAGGCTGGTCTTGAACCCCTGGGCTCAGGCAATCCTCTCACCTCTGCCTCCCAAAGTGCTGGGAATACAGGCGTGAGCCATTGTGCCCTGCAGACAGGACTCTTAGCATAGTTAGTTGTCAATGAGACAAACCCTATCAGAGCAGTGGCTACTTCACATATCAGGCTGGCTGGTATCCTCAGAGAAACTTCTGGAAACAGAAGCCAGTGCTGTTGCAGTCCACTTCAGCTTGCATCCCCCTGTGTGCTGAGTGCTGCGTGGGCCAGGGGCCAGCTGCAGGGATGGCCAGCCCCTGAGGAGCCACAATCCCCAACTTCTATGTGACCCCTGGATGTGGTGAGCTGTGGGACCCTGGAGGAGA
This sequence comes from Tarsius wallacei, assembly GCA_963574415.1. Lineage (NCBI taxonomy): Eukaryota > Metazoa > Chordata > Mammalia > Primates > Tarsiidae > Tarsius > Tarsius wallacei. The sequence goes on from CAUYQG010191861.1 coordinate 10,295, forward strand.
GAGCTGTTCTTTCTTCCAGCTGGCATCAGGGACCCTGCAGCGAGGCCTTGGGCAGTTCACAGGAGATGTTCAGGTTAAAGACAGCACCAGTGGGACGGAGACTTCTAAACCAGAGATTCCTGAGAGGCACAGACACAGAGGACTGCGCTGGAGGGGGATGGGCTAGGGTGTACAGGAAAGGGAGGCTGGGCCTGCCTGGGGGAGGGAGCAGACAGTCTGTGAGGCCAGGGAAGGAATCCAAAGAGACCTTCAGTGTACAGGCAGCCTTCGAGGGATGCTAAGCAGAAAACAGAAATGACCGTATTTTGATCATCATAAACCTTTTTATTTCATTTTTTTTTTTAGTGTAGGGGTTTCACTCTGTTACCCAGGCTGGAGTGCAGTGGCACAATCACTGGTCACAGCAGCCTCAACCTTCCGATCTCAGGCAGTTCTTCTGCCTCAGCCTCCCAAGTAGCTGGGACAACAGGCATGCAACACCACGCCCAGCAATGTAAAAATTTTGTTGTTGTAGAGACGACGTCTTGCTCTGTTGCTCAGCTAAGCTGGTCTTGAACTCCTGGGCTCAAGCAATCAATCCTCTCTTCTCAGCCTCCCAAAGTGCTGGGATTATAGGTGTGAGCCACTGCCCGGTTTTGTGGTCATTGTAGAGAATAGATTGGAAGAGGAAAAAACTAGGGGCAGTTTATGTCCAGTTCAAAAGTCCGGACTTGAGATGATGAGTGTCACATGAACCAGTGGTGGTGGAGGCCTGACACTGTGGTTCACACCTGTAATCCCAGCACTCTGGGAGGCCAAGGCAGGAGGATTGCTTGAGCCCAGGAGTTCAGGAATTCAAGACCAGCCAGGGCAACACAGAGACTCTGGGTCTACACACACACACACACACACACACACACACACAAATTGTTTTTTTTTGAGTCAGAGTCTCACTCTGTCGCCCAGGCTGGAGTACAGTGGCATGCTCACGGCCACCACAATCTCCTGGGCTCAGAAGATACTTCTGCCTCAGCCTTCCAAGTAGCTGGAACCACAGGCATGCACTACCACACCTGGTTAATTATTTTGATTTATTGTAGAGATGACGTCTTGCCAAGTTGCCCAGGCTGGTCTCAAACCCATGGACTCAGGCAATCCTCTTACCTCGGCCTCCCGAAGTGCTGGGATTATAGGTATGAGCCACCGTGCGTGGCCCTACACACACGAAATTAAAAGATCAAAATCAGCAGTGGTGGAAGTGGGAGAAGGGCTCAGGAGTTCCTGGAAGGTTTCCAGCTCAGGCGTCTGTGCCGATGAGGACCGTGTTGGACACGGTGGTCACTGACGAAAGGGAAGTGGTTCTCTGAGGTCTCAATGGACTGTGCATGGAGAGGATGGAGGAGGAGAAACACAGTGTTTGGTTCAGCATTGTGAGTTTTAAGCACTGTCAGAACAGCCAAGGAGAGATTTTCCATGTACACTGGCAGCTGGAAGTGCAGATGGGAACTTAAGTGAATGGGGGTTGGAAACAGAAATGGCACCAGCCAACGGTGTTTAGCGTGCAGGTACTGTCTGATGTGCGAAGGTGGCATTCCCCAGGGTGGGGCTGTGGTTAGGATGGCCAGGAAAGGTCCCAGCATCACTGCTGTGGGGCAGTGTCTGGCAGAGTGGCTTGCGCGTGGCGTGTCCTATACCTCCTGAATGCTGAGTGTCTTCCGAGTCTCACTCCCATGCCCTTAGGAACTGCATGTGATTTTGGTGATCCTTCTGGGGTGAATCCAGTATTTACCACAGTGGAGCCGGAATACACCAGAGAAACCATGTCAAGGTGAGGGAACTTGCTGTGAACATGGAATTAGAGTTAGAAAGGATGGGTGTGGGCCAGGTGTGGTGGTGCACACCTGTAGTCCTAGCTACATGAGAGACTGAGACAGGAGGATCACCTGAGCCCAGCAGGTTGAGGCTGTGGTGAGCCATGACTGCCACTGCACTCCAGCCTTGGTGACAAAGTGAAACCCTGACTCGAAACAAAAACAAAAAAACTGTAGCTTCACCCCAAAACATTTTCTTTTTGATGGCAAAAGCTCAAATCATCCCACATTCCCCAGCGATCTCACCTGTGGCAGCTGTCAGTTTCATCTCTCCATAGAAATGACACCCTGTTCACAATCCTCACAGCCTCATTTGGGTATAAGGTACTTACTGACGCATGTCTAGTAATTAAAAAATCTGGCCTCCTTGCAAGCCACAAGTCCACAAGGCAGGATTCACCCTTGCTGCCATGCAGTACACTGGACTCGCCGGAGCGTGTGTGTCCTGGAGCTGGGAGTTTGTGCCCCAGACCGACATCTTCCCTTTACACACACACACACACACACACACACACACACACACACACACAAGCACGCACATGGTGCCAAAAAGTATCTACACATTTAAGAGATGCTATCCATGTATGACTTTTAGTTTGCCAACATCAGAAGTGCCTGGGAGCTGATGGGAACCACTCTGAGCACCTCTTGTAATGGCAGAAGTCAAACATGACTTGTGTTCATCTTTTGTTATCAGTATATATTGAGTATTACAATTTTTTTTGAATCGGAATCTCACTCTGTCACCCAGACTGGAGGGCAGTGGGACACTCCCCAGCCACCACAGCCTCGACCTGCTGGGCTCAGGTGATCCTTCTGACTCAGCTTTCCAAGTAGCGGGAACCACAGTGCCACCATGCCCGGCTAATTTTTTGATTTATTGTAGAGATGAGGTCTTGCCAAGTTGCCCAGGCTGGTTTTGTACCCACAGGCTCAGGCAATCCTCTCACCTCAGCCTCCCAAAGTGCTGGGATTACAGGCATAAGCCACCACACCTGGCGAGTATTATAATTTTAATACAGTGTTCTTTTCTTAAAGTGTGTATACATTTTTGGGTTTGTGTGTGTGTGTGTGTGTGTGTGTAATTTTCTTTATTTGCTGATCTGTTAATGGACACTTTGGCTGGTTCCATAACTTGGCCAATGTGAGCAGTGCTGCCATGGACATGGGAAAGCAGCTCGCTTTCTCTGAGAGCCTGACTTCCTTTCCTTTGTATACATACCCAGAAGTAGGATTGGGGATCACATGGTACCTCAGTCTCCATACTGCCTCTCACAGCAGCTATGGCAACTTGTATTCCCACAACAGGGCATCAGGGTCCCCCCTTCTGCAAACCCTTGCCAGCACTTACGTCTTTTATTTTTGAAAATAGCCTTTCTAGCAGGTGTGAGATGATAGCTCGTTGTGGTTTTGATTTTGATTTCCGGATAATTAGTGATGTTAGCCCCCTTTTCATGCATCCGTTGGCCATTTGTATGTCTTCTTTGAAAAAAAAAAGTCTATTCAGGTTCTTTGCCACTTTTATTTTTATTTTTTTGAGTTGGAGTCTCTGTTGTTCAGGCTGGAGTGCAGTAGTAGCATAATCACAGCTCACCACAGCCTCAACTTCCTGGGTATAGGCAAGCCTTCTGCCTCAGCCTCCCAAGTAGCTGGGACTACAAGAACACACCACCTCACCCAGCTATGCTTTTTTTTTTTTCAGAGAGATGAGGTCTCACTACGTTCCCCAGGCTGGTCTTGACTCCTGGGCTCAAGTAATCCTCCCACCTTGGCCTCCCAAAGTTTTGGGATTATAGGTGTGAGCCACCACACTTGGCCTTTGCCTATTTTTAAATCAGGTTATTTGGTGTTTTACTGTTGAGTTGTATGAGTTCCTTGTATATTTTGGATATTAACCCCTTATTAGATATGTGGTTTCTGAATATGTTCTCCCATCCTGTAGGCTGCCTTTTTATTTGTTGCTTGCTTCCTTTGCTGTACAGAAGCTTTTTAGCTTGATGAAGTCCCACCTGTTTATTCTTGCTTTTACTTAACTTTTTAATTTTTAATTTTTTTTTTTGAGTCGGAGTCTCACTCTGTCACCCAGGCTGGAGTGCAGTGGCACGCTCACTGCTACCATATCCACGACCTGCTGGGCTCAGTCGATCCTTCTGCCTCAGCTTCCTAAGTAGCTGGACCATAGGCATGTGCCACCATGCTTTGCTGATTTTTTTTTTTTTTTTAATTGTAGAGATGAGGTCTTGCCAAGTTGCCCAGGCTGGTCTTGAACTGCTGAACTCAGGCAATCCTCTCACCTCCACCTCCCAAAGTGCTGAGATTACAGGTATGAGCCACTGAACCTGGCTATTTTTGTTTTTATTGCCTTGTGCTTTTAGTGTCATAGCCAAAAAACCACTGCCAACACCAACATCAAGGAAATGTTCTCTTGTTTTCTTCCAGGAATTTTATAGTTTCAGGTTTTATGTTTAAGTCCTTAAGCCGTTAGTTTTTGTGTATGATATAGAATTAGGGTCTGATTTCCTTCTCTTGCACATGACACCTGGCTTTCCAGCATCATTTACCAAATACTCTCCCCATGTGTGTTCTAAGTGCCCTTGTCAAAGATCAGTTGACCGTATGTGTGTCAATTCCATGACTTTGAGATTGCGGCTCACAATCTTATAGTACAAAGTGGTTTAGTACACATTTTTTAAGGACAAAATGGCTTCTAGTGTTTTCTCAATGTGTTTCCATCCCTTCTTATATGAGGCTGTGTGCTGGATGCTGTGAATGGCATGGGCTCCTTCAGGCTCCAGGAATCTCCTAGGGAAGGTTGAGTATTTTGGGTATAGATATGCAGATGGCCTCTGACCTACAATGGTTCCGCTTGGAATTTTTCGACTTTACGACAGGTTTAGGGGGCACTGTGTGCATTTTCGAATGATGATGGGTTTATCAGCACATGACCCCATCATAAGGTGAGAACCGTCTGTCCAGGGAAGCAAGGGAAAGGAAGATCTAACTCAGAGGCTGAAGGCCAGGCCTCACCAGAGCTGGAAAAACTGCCCCACCCCCATTTTCTCAGAGGAGCCTACTTGGGGTTTTAAGAGTTATCCCTCCCTTTGAGAACAAAGCTTGCTCCTGTTCACATCAAGGTCCTTCGTTAGAAAGCAGTATTTGCACGAATTCCACAAATATCCAATGAGTGCTTACTGTGTGTCACAAGGTAAAAGAGATGAACGGAACAGATCAAGTTTTCTCCTTATGGCCTTATGTTCTACCGAGTTCTTATGGTAAGTTCTTGTGGTGGTAAATGTTGCCAGCTTGGTGTCTTCTTAATGCTTACTCTCCAAGATTTGAGGTCTTCTCCATTTTCAGGACTGTGTTTGAATTAAGAGGTGGTATAGGTCAATATTTCTCCAACTTATTTATAGTGGACATCTGTTGGTTGCTTCAGTGGCATTCAGTGTTTTATTTGAGTCTTGTAATTCTAGGGAAATCGGCACTCTGCGGCTCCAAAAAGGAACATGTGATCTAGGCTAAGCCAATCACTACATGTTATTTCTTCCACAATGATTGGCTTGGTAAAGGGCATGTGACCTGAGAAGGCCCAATAAGGGCAGATCTCAGAACTTTGGGAGGGGGTATTTCAAGAACACTTATCCTCTCTCAGACTCTGAAGAGTGTGATGTGCAAATGTGAGGGTTGGAGCCCTGCAGCCACTTTGAAGACAAGAGAGAGAATCTGACTCACAGAGAAAAATGCAGCCCAGAGTACTGCAAAGAAGTGGAGCTGGAGCCTTGATCACACTGCCCACCTCCGGAATTCAACCATCAGTGAAATCAGTAAGTACCTTTATTTACTGAGATAGTTTGAATGGAGTTTTGCTAATTGCAAAACATAGTAATTGACAATTGAAAAAATGGCTTACCCTCCCCCTTTGTTTTTTCTGGAAGCATTCACAGGATTAGATTATCTAGGTATAAATTTATCTTGGGAAATGCTGATTTTGACAGTCAAAAGCTATTAACCAATATCTCAGAGAGGATGAAACAGGTATCACTTTGGCCAGGATCTTTCCTGTTTTAAGAAATCTTTTTAAATCTACTATTTTGCAGTCTATGTGTGAAGAAATTCTCTCTCTCTCCTTTTTTCTTTCTATACATGGAACTTTGGGGAAGGAATAATTTTCTTAAATGTTAATTTTCAAAAATGGCATATCATTTAAATTTAACATAGTTTTTCAACAAATTAAAACATCTTTAAGATATTAGTAAAAGAAAAAGAAAGAAGGTCACTGTGATTGTGGTCAAAGGAAAAAATAATATATCTCAGGAGAAAGAAAAGATGAAAAAAAAACAAACAAAAAGTAAGGATAAAATTCCATATTCTGGAAGGGGAAGTTTTAACACTAATCTGGAAAGGAGAGTATAGAGTAAAATTTCAAAGACTGCATAATTTAATTTAGTGTCAGGTAGGAAAATGTAAAGATAACAGTTACTAAATCACAAGCGATCTCAAGATTGAGTGGCAGAGAAATGAAAGGCAAGTTCAATATAGCTCAATAGAATTCAAACAATATTAATAAGATTGTTTCTGTATTCTTTTAATTAAAATTCAGAAACACAAGTGGAATTAAAAAGGACTGTAGAACTGTTTCCTGCTGGGCTGCACCTCCTCTGACCAGATTTGACTCAACTGGACTGCTCTGTCCAATGCAGCCACCAACATGCTGGTTTTGTTTTTAGGTGGTATTGTTTTTGAGTTGGAGTCTCACTCTGCCACCCTGCCTGGAGTGCAGTGGCACGTTCATGGCCACTGCAGTCTCAATCTGCTGGGCTCAGGTGATCCTTCCATCATAGCCTTCCAACTACAGGCATGCACCACCACACCCAGCTAATTTTTTAAAAAAACATTTATTGTAGAGATGAGGTCTTTCCAAGTTACCCAGGCTGGTCTTGAACCCCAGAACTCAAGCAATCTTCTCTCCTCTGCCTTCCAAAGTGCTAGGATTACAGGAGTGAGCCACCATGCCCAACCCAACATGCTGGGTTTGATCATCCCTGCAATGAGAACAGAGAGCAACACCTGACCCTTTGACAGTGGTATTTATCCAAAGGCTGTTGCACATATACATGGGAGTGGGGGGGTGGGGCAGTTCCCTGAGCTACTTCAAGTTTGTAAACTCATCTTGGTAACCTGGAAAACCTCTACCAGTGAACACTAATTATAGACCCAACATTGAGAAACATTATGCTCAGGGATGCCATCTAAAAAGGTTTGATTTAGGATTCATTTGCTAAGTGACGTAATTCCTAAGCCTCTCAAATCAGGCAGGACAGAACAGAGCCACATGTTGATGTCACAGGGTGTAGACGGGTCCAAATGGTCTCGGATTCAACCAACAGCCATGTTCTAACCATGAATGATCAGCGGCCTGAGACAAGATTACCAGCTCATGTGACATGCCCTTGGAAGACAGGTCCCCAGGGCTGGCAGCGGTGGCAGGAGGGTCACCGTGGAGATAAGTTATGGACCTAAAAGAACCGCTGGCAGAGTGGGGTCCTTGGGCACAAGTGGTCACGTCTGAGGTAAGCGGTCATGCCAGGCTGGCAAGTACATCCAAGGAAGCCCTTCCTTGTGGGGGAGACTCTCATGGCTGCTGCCCCCCCCCAAAAAAACCATCTACCTTTTCCCTGGATGACAGTGAGTGCCCTCAGTGGACCTCTCAGACCACGGGAGCTGTTCACGGGAGTTGCAGAGCACAACACCTGCTCTCTCCATATCAGTCACCGAATTCTGAAGCTGCCAGTCAGCCTTGCAGGTCTGAATGAATGAGTGCTCACATGCCCTTTGAGACCCCACAGCATGGCCTTGCTCAAATGGCAAGAAGAAAGCCTGCCAGAGAGAGATGGTGGCCACATTTCCTGCATTGCAACCTTGAAGGTGCTCAGAACATAATCCCTTATGGAGAATCTTTTCTGTGAAGGAGGCAGCCAGAGAGGAATACCGACTTCATTCTCTAGATAAGAGAGTTGACTGTTGGCATATTATAATGTGGCATGAAAACTCATCTACTCCCCTGTATCTGGAATCCTGTCTGTCCTGATTAAAACAACATCATAAATAGCAACTCCCACTGATTGCGTCATGTCCATTCTTTCCATATTTGACCTCACTGAATCCTCCCAACAGCCTCTGAATGAGCCCACGATGAGCCCCACTGCACTGAGGCCGACAAGTGCTGAGTTAACCTAGTTGCTCCAGTTTCTTTTTTTATTCCTTAATTGTTTATTTATCAAGAGAAACTATTCCTTGACCCACATATTCATGTTTCATAGTTCAGGAACACAGGCAGTGACCAAGTTCTATGGAACTCCGTCCAAAGTGATTCTTGACATTCCACAACCACTTTGCACGCTGAAAGACACCAGCCTTCTCTCCTCCTCAAAATCTCTCATGGAATCATAATTTCTGTGGAAACTGGCATATTCTGCCTTTCCCGGTTCTGCCACAGGAAACTTACAGAGAGCCTCAGCCCCCAGGTGTATGGTGAATGCTCCAGCAACGTGGAACTGTGGGCATCAGCCCTCAGGCCACGCATGAGGCTTCTTCATAGCCTTGGAAGCCATGGTGACTGCGGTCAGCACCAATGTCCTTCCGGCTGATGGCAAAATGCCCAGCTTCTTAAACATCACCCGGATTGTTACATGCATGGGGAGGCATATGATCCTTTTATAGCTACTCAGCAATGGCTCATTATTCTGTGTAAAGATGGCCAGCTCCGTTTTCTCATTAAGTTTGTATTTTTTCCTTCTTATTTATCTTCCCTCCCTTGTGGTGCAAGTTTTTACCCACATAACATTAGGAGTCTTAGACCGCAGCTGTAATTCAGCCTTTTAGGAGCCATTTGAGCTTGAGTAAGTCACTGCACTTCAGCTTTCTCTGAAATTTATAGAACAGGGATAACATCCCTCTGTATAAAACACTGCAGTGTTGTGAGGATCAGATGTAACACTGCAAATGAACATGTTTTGTAAAATGTTAAGCACAGTGTAAACACAGATATAAATACTAGGTCTATTTTTTGCCTCCTTTTTCATTATTTTTTCTGAATAAAGACATTGCATTTCATTACATGTTTATATCCAATGTCTTCCAAATGATGCAATTAACTACAACAAAAAAGATAATAGCACGATTTCTGAAGACGTTCACTTAGATTTTGTTCCTCTAAGTTATTCTCCTGATAACCCAGGTGCATTGAATTTTCTGAGCCTTCAGATTACTTCATCGTCCACTAGAGTCTCAAAGGACACATTGGTATCTTTAAACCTATCAAGTGCAGAGGCATCAGATGATTCCCCAGAGCTTAAAATCATTCATGCGTCTCTTTATGTGCTTACCGTCACTAGGAGCAACACAATGCCTTGGATAGTGAAGCCCTAAAGTGAACTGACTGGAGATAATTAAAAAAAAATTTTAGTTCCACATAAGAGTAACTCAGGGTTAAGAAGAGGTTGAAATATACTAGCCAATGACAGCAAAAAAGAAATTTGAGAAGTATGAATGCAAAAAGTGGGCATAGTGAGAAAAGAAATGATATTGTAAATATAAGAAAAAGTTAGACACAGGAAAAAACAGCACAGCAAGGACCGTGTATACTGTGGCTGGGGGCTGGGAGAGCATGGGACCAGTCCTCCTGAGGTCCCCAGTGAGGTGGGTGTGGCCTAGGCGCAGACACGTTAGAAGTCCGCAGGATTGTAACTAGCAAGTCCACCCCTTCCCTCACCATGTACAAGAAACTACAGAAAGTCTCAGCACTGATGAGGAAGAGGCCACTGGTCCCTGTGAGAGGAGACTTTTCCCATGCCCATTTAGGGGCCAAATTGCTTGTGCCTCTCAGGCCTTACCAGTGAAAACCACTTACCTTGAAAGTTGCATTATGAGTGTCTGTGTAAGTTAAGTATGGCCCTGTGGCAATAATTTGTCTTTGTCTTTTTACTGTTTCTTAAGATAGCCAGGGTCAAGAAGGAAGGGTCAGTCCCTTCTTCTCTTGGCCTTGCTGTAACACTCATCTATTACTACATAACAAGCTACCCAAAACCTAGGGGCTTAAAACAGCAATCAGCATTTGTATTCCTGACAGTTTCTGTAGGTGAGGAGGTGGTGAGGAGTTTAGCAGGGGGCCGGCACAGGTGCTCTTAAGTATTGCAGTCAAGACATCAGTGGGGCTGCTACCATCTGAAGGCTTGGCTGGGGCAGGAGGGTCTGGATTTAGGATGGCACTCAGACAGGCTGCCATACAAAATGCCAAGGACTGTGTCTTAGTCCACTTAGGCTGCTCTAACTAAATAACATAAACGATGTGGCTTAGACACATTTTAAAAACAAGGAAGTCCAGGATCAGCAGCTGGCAGAACTGGGGTCTGGTGAGGACCGCTCCTCACTCATGGATGGCTGTCTTCCAGCTGTGTCCTGGCAAATGAGCTCTTGGTGCTCCCTTTCTAAGGGCACTGACCCCATTCATGAAGGTGCCACCCTCATGGCCTGATCCCCTCCTGAGGCCCATCTCCTAATCCATCATCAGGGGTTGGGAATTTCAACACACGCATTTTGTGGGGACATAACATTCAGCCCATTGTAGACAGGGTGGCTTAAACTTCTCACCAGGATTTGATACCTGGTGAGGGCTGTCTTCTTGCTGTGTCCTCATATATGGTGGAGGGGAGAGGGAGAATGTGGGGGAGCGTCGGTCATTCATTACAAGGGCACTAATTCCTCCACTAGGGCCCAACCTCCTGACCTCAACCTCATGACCTTCCAAGACCCCATTTCCTATTCCCATCCCACAGAGGCCTGGGGCTTCAACACATGAATGGGGGAACACAGTTCAGCCCATGTATATGCATAATCTCATCTAATAATCCATATGTCAGTGCATGACATAGGCCCCACTTCTGGATGGAGGAAAGGATGCTTGGAAAGCTGAATCTGTTCAAGGTCGTGTGGTGAGATGGGAACAGAACTTGAAAGTTTTCAGATCCAGAAAGATTCGCCTCATAAGCAACTGAGGACTTGCTGCCCCCCGAGGCCCGAGGCCCGAGGCCCCATTCTGTGTGGCTGTGAGTCATCTCTCCTGAAGGTAAATGTGAATATATATGAAACAGGCTGGTGGAGGCCAACTCCAGCAAGGGAGGCTGTGCAGGGACGGTCCTCCAGGGTGCACAGAGGGGGAGACACGGAGGAGGGGGGTCATCCCCATCTCCACCTGGGGGAGGAGTCTGCTAGAAACTGCCTCCTGGCAGGCGGGGGTGGGGTCTGGGACTGTGAAGTCACCCCATCAGGAATATGTGACATCCTCTTGCCCTCTCAGCCTACTCCCAGGCCCCACACCCGGTTGCTATTGTTGACAGGCTTTTCAGAGAGGAAAAAGATGAGGGGGAAAAAAGGAAAAAAGGCAACTCCCATCTCATGCCCAGGTGGTGGGTGACAAAGGTCTCTCTGCTGAACTGGCCTTAGGAGGAGGCTTCTCCCGATTGGCCAGTGTGAATATGGGCGAGGCTCTCCCAGGCCTCCCAGGCCCAACTGACTTAGCACACCCTGGGATGAGCACTAGGGGTGACACACTGCCACTTGGTGACAGCTGTGGGGCCCACCCCTGGAGCAGGAGCTGTGGAAGGGGCCAGGGTGGCATCCTCTGCCCTGGAGGCAGTCAGCTGTGTGCTGTATGGGGCAGTCGCCACCGTGTCCAGCCACAGCTTCTGCTCAAGGCAGATGCTAGGTTGCAGGCTGGTGGCATAGGCTTGGTGCACGTCCTCTCAACCTCCCCTGCAGTTGCCCCTTCTGCGAGGCCCCTGCCCAGGAGGTCAGGAGCCTAGCCCATTGTGCCCTGAGCTGGAGCACGCCATGGACGGGCATGAGAAAGCCATGTGGCACCCCGGAGCCAGCTCAGATCTCTTCCTGGCCAGTGCATGGGTTCTTGGTGGGACGTGGTAACATGTCAGGCCCTGGCTTCATGGTGAAACACACTCATGCAGCTGTCGTGGTGGCCTCAGGCGAGGAGCCAGACTGCATGCCGGGCCCTCTTCTGGGCACTCGAGCACTCACAGACTTTCTGTCATGTAACCTGGAGGACAGCCCACGGGGGGTACCATGGTGGCCCTCCTCTTACACATGAGGAACAAAGGCGTCCAGGGACTTGGCCAGGTTTGCAGTGAGTGGCAGAACTGAGACTCAAAGCCGGGCAGGCAGGACCCAAAATCCACTATCAACCAGGAGACCAAGCTGCCCATGTGCCCCATTAGTGCCTTCTGTATACCCCTCTGAGCACCTGACTGAGGTTACCTTTCCTTGCTTTAATGACAGCCAAGCTACTGGAAGGCAGGGGCTGCCCCTTGTTCACATGCATGCATGCACATGTGTGCAGAGTGCCTGCCACATAGCTGCAGCTCAAAACACTTGCTGAATGGAGGAATATCCCGGGGGGCACACACATTTGTGCCTGCCCTTCACCTTTCCCTGGAATACTGAGCTCACCCCTCAGGTGTCCAGCAGGACCCTGGCCCTCCTCACGTTCTCCACCAGCCTGCTTAGCTGGCTTCTCTCCAGCCACCGCTGTCCCCGTGGCCCACCAGCTGTGGACTCTGGGCATGGAGTGGGCCCGTCCCGTCCTACCCAGGCCTCAGAAGGCCACTCCTCCCTGCTGCCTGTGCCACCACACCTGGGCCCTTAACTGGGCAGATCAGCAGGCACCATGGGCTCCTTCCCTCCTCCTTCCCTCCCTCCCCCGTTCTTGCCCTCCTTTCACTCCTTTCCTCCCTCTCCTCTTTCCTTCCTCCCCCTCTTCCTCTCTTCTTTCCTCTCTCCCTTCC
>CAUYQG010191865.1:0-11187 GCA_963574415.1 Tarsius wallacei
AATGTTTGCCTTGATGATCTACACTGCTCTTAAGAAAACTTCATATACGTGGTCTCAGTCTGGGGGGAGGGGGAGAGAGAGAGAGAAGGAGGGAGGGAGGGAGGGAGGGAGGGTCGGGGAGAGGCAGGGGAGGGGGAAGAAGAGTGGGGGAGAGGCAGGGGGGCAGAGCGACAGAGAGAGAGAGAGAGAGAGAGAGAGAGAGAGAGAGAGAATGTGTGTGTGTGTGTGTGTGTATGTGTGTGTGTGTGTGTGTAAAGTGTGCCCTGTGATGGAAGGGTACCCTGTCTAGATCAGAGCCCACTTTGCTGAGCTGCAGGGATGCACTCTGGCCACCTGTGACCTGGAATAAGTGGTTGGAAAATGAATGAATGAATGCATATACAATACTGTAAAATACAAATGTGTAAAGTAGACAGTAATCATACAAATGAACAATACACCGTGCAGGACAAAAGCTTTCAGGGACCCACCATGTTGGTTACTGTTTGTGTTTGAGCTGCATGGTGGCAGGGTGTGTTCCTGACAATTTTTGTTCTGCAAATGTTTATTTCTTGGCTTAACCCACCCACCATGACCACTGTCACTCACCGAAACTCATTATCTTACTTGTTTGTATTAATCTTTCTTAAATGTATGCAGAGCTCACACACCTCAATTTTTAATCTCACAAGTGTTTTGGGTCTTTGTTTAGAAGTTTGGCAATGTTTTTATGACCACAGATATGCTGTAGAAACAACTTGTTTATATCAATTAGCCTATTGTAAAATTGGTTTTGTTATCCATAATTTTGCTTAAAATCATAGTTTCTAAGAATTCACAGAGGACGTTAAGTGAGAACTTCCTGTACTTCAAACTTTTGGATACTGGCAATCCCTATCAACTTATTGTCAGTAAAAAGAATGGCCATGAAGCTCCTGAGAGCAAATAAAGAGATAAAACACTACAAAAAGTCCTGACCCTGACCTCACCGGTGTTAGTCTAGAAAGACAATATAAGAAAGCAAGAAGCCTGCCTCTCTATATTTGATGCCGCAACCTTCTTGGGATTCTTGATGCAGGTACATATTTCATGAAAAATATGAAGGCTCTTTCTTCACTGTTTCCATTAATTTAACATATCTGCATCCGTTTCTAGATAAAAGCATTATTAATTCCTAGAAGTAAAGAATGTTAAAATTGGAAGAGAAGTCACAAATAATCTGACCAAACCCTCTTGATTTAAAGATGCAGACACTAAGATGCCAAAGATTGAGGCCATTTAATACAGTTTATGCTGTAAACTGAAATGGATTATGTCTGTTAGATAGCAACAAACACTCTGCTAAAAAGTACTCTTATTAACAGCTTGCATCAGTAAAGCGTTAGGTTATTAATAGCTTTAAATCATTTAAAAACATTTTTAGTTTGGATTTTTGTTGCTTTCATGCTTTCTTAAACATTTCCTAGCATATTTATTTTCTTTATTCTCACCTGTCTTTGAGGAACTGAGTCAGGGATAATTTCAACTCTCTGTATACCCTTGACGCATCACTTTGCTTAGCAGTGTTACAAGAACGTTATTTATTACAGGTCAAAAATAGCAAATTACAATGTGGTCAAAGAATCCTTTGTCATATACTTTTGAAGGACATGTTTCTACAGGGCTTTGATTTCAATCCTAATGTGACTGTGTATAATATGCTATATTTCATTAAATCATTACAACATATTAATATATTACCGATATTGCCAACATATTACCAGTATCAGTCAAGGGTAAGGACCATTTTTAATCTTTTATCCCTCTAGCACCTAGTGTGTAATAGGCACTCGACAAATGCTAGATGAACAAAAGAAGGTGTGAATAAGCAAACAACAAATCAGGGAAGAGAGGAGACATATTTATGTGGTGCTGGCTTGTTTTAAGAAGTCTTGAAGCCAATGGAACTGGGTCTAATCCCTAAGAGAAGACTTAGGTATCAATGCCTAGCACTATTGTATGTGAGAAAGGTTTTGATGAAATGCAGAAAAATTATGTAAGGGAGAACTGTGGACAAGATAACTAACAATACAATAGCTAGAACAGAAGAAAAGAACATATTATTCCATATTTTTTCTACAAGAAACGTTCCTTGATTCTAAAATCAGGAAGGGGAAAGAGAATAAAAAAGTAAAGGGAAAGTTGCTTGTGTGCATGTCCTCAGAGGGCAGGAAGAACTGAGGAAGATTGGTGTCAGAACAGAGAGGGGGCTGCCAGGGACGTTCCATGTGCCTGGGTTGACAAAGAAAAGACGTTACAAAACAGTGACAGAATAAACAGCTCCCGTGTATCAGACACTGAAATGAGCTTTGCATTCATTCATTTATTCCAAGCAACCCGTTAGCTAGGTACTGCTATTTCCCCTTTACAGATGAGGATACAGCCGGCCAGAGATGTAAAGCAACTTGTCCCCGTCACCCAGATGCCAGACCCTGAGAGGAGAGCCCCATACAATCAGAGAATCTGATGACCCAGGACCAGGCAACTCGGTTGAACTCGTCTCCCACAGGTATGGCTTCCAAAGCTGTCAAATAACTGGGACTGTTAACAGGAGAGGAGGTGAAAGCAGGATGCCACCTGCCTGGATGTCAGCATAATATGGACAAATTGGCAAATTCCAACTGTGTGTGTGTCTTAGGTGTGGGGTGGCAGTGAGCTGGACAGTGACACTAACACAGGTCAAGAATCTCAGTGTGATGGGATGGATGTACGGTCAGAATGGCAAGACCTCCAAGGGAGATCCCAGGCAAGAACGATGTCCAAATGCCTCCCTGATCCAGCAGGCTCTGCTCATTCCCTCAGCCAGTATCTGCTGAGCACCGGGTATGACCCTGGAACAAGGGTCGGCAATGTCAAGATCATAAGCCTGGGTTCTCTTGGAGGACCAAAGCTTCCTCTGAACAGGATTTACTTTGTAAGGCACAATGTTGGGTTTAAAATAGTGATATTTTATTAGTGTTTCAGTTATAGGAGGTGTTTTGTCTTCTATAAGGAGTGGCTTATACTTTATTGGTCTTCGTGATTTCACACCTGGTGGAATACCCAGAACTTGGCAGGCGCTCTGTGTATATCAGGTGAAGGAAGAAGAGAGGGATGAGAAAAGGAAATAGGCAACATTTGCAAATAATGAATGGCTAATAAAGATGTATATGAAAAAAAAATTAAACAAAATGCAACTGCCCCATCTTTACTTCTTCCTAAATGATGACACACTCATGTGTCCTTTTAAAAAGTCAGAATGCCACACTAACTCAAAGAGGTGGACAAGAACCTTCCCAACAGCCTTGATTTGCCAAAAGTCAGTGATTTCTTTTGACTTGCCTCCATGATGGCTGAAGGAAATTGCTTCTTTTCCTAATGATGAATGGTTTCTCGCGAAGTGACCGGAGTCTTAAAATTTCATAACCAGATGATAGTGGTGGTGAGGTGACTGGACACAATAAAATTTGTATTTGGTAGACTTTTTAATAGTTCAGAAAAAATTTAGGTATGATCTCAAGTTAAGAAAGGATGTGTAGCTCAGGAGGCATTAGAAGGAGTGAAGTATAAACTCTTCATGACATACTTACCAATGACCATGGTGTTAAAAAAAAACAAGGTTGGCCATTTGCATAAATGTGGGCTGCCATGGCAACTCTCTGGTGAACTTGGCTTTCCAAAGGGAGGTATAAAAGGCAGATGGGTGTGCAATGGGGATGGCCCTTCCCTGAAATGAATCAAGGGTAGAAAGGCAGGACAGCCCCAGATGGGTGGAAGCTTGTAGGAAACTTAAAGATGGCAATGACTATAAACAGGGCAAGTGTTCTAGAAGGTCTGTTTCAGCACTAACTCCATGGTGCAGATAGCACGATAACATGTAACTGAGAAAACAGAATTACTTCACTACATTTTGCATCTTCTTATCAAAAATAGTTTTCAAAAGAAAATGACATATGATGGATTTTTAAGAGGAATGTTAAGCCTGAAATAACTGCTAAATCAGAAATTGAGCATCTATCTACAAGAAGTCCAGGCTTCTGAGATCACAGTAATTATACCCAGAGGCCCATAGAGAACCTGCTTATTATAGAGCCACTATGTTTGGGAGAGATCGAAGAGAATGGAAAAAGATTTCAAAAAATAGGACAACTGTCAATTCGAGAGAGTCAAAGGATTCTAAAAGCTACACAACTTGACATTCACAACTGAAAATTCTTCAGAAAGAATTGTTAAACACACGACTTATGACATTTAGAAAAAAAAAGCATTATTTCAGGAGAAATAAGCCAGCCCCCCACCCCAACTCCACTTCACTCTATTTTAAAAATAGGGTTCCCAGCAAAGGAATGCTATAATACAATGTATTCTGATTTCAGACAAGGTGCAGGCCAAGTGTTTCAGGATGACCTTGTGGAGACAGAGCTGACATGTTGTTCGCTAAATAACTCCACTCAAGGAATGAAGATTATGTTCAATGTTGTTCTGCAGGAAGGTCTAGTACTGCAGGCCTTTGTCCTTGGTTCTGTATAGTTTTATTTCAAGTCAGCAACTTAGATGAGGTGATCTAAGTTGTGCTTATGTTATATACGGTGGGAGGCATAACGTATAAGATCACATTATCAAGATTCAAAAATATCCGAACTAGTTAGAAAATGGTTTAAAACCATCAGGATAATTTGTTAACTTTGGCCCTGCATTTACATTCCAAAAAAAAAAAAAAATCAGTCAAATATAGAACAGATGAAAACCACCTACCAGCAGGTGATATAAAAAGCACTTAATGTTTCTAGCAGCTTGCAAACTCAATAATAGCCAACAACATGCAGAGCAAAGGCAAACTTAAGCCACATAATAAATAGCACTGTGCCAATCAGACCAAATTCTGGAATATTTCACTTGTTTCTGGCATGTATGCATGTAAGGATATATGTATGCATGTAAGGATATTCTTACATGTATGTAAGGATAATGACACATTGTGTGTCAGAAGACAGAAAAGACCAAGAATATTCTAGAAACCATGACACCTGAGGAATGGTCAAGGGGACTGAGGATATTTATTCTGGTAGAAGAATCAGGGGAATTCAAAATCTTTTTTTTTGTTTGCTTGTTTTTGAGAAAGGGTCCCCGTCTGGTGTTCAGGCTGGAGTGCAATGGAGTGATCATGCCTCACTGCAGTCTCGAACTCCTGGTTCAAGCAATTCTCTCACCTCAGCCTTTTGAGTAGCTGAGACTACAGGTGTGCATGACCATGCCCCACTAATTTTTAAACAATTTTTTTTTTTGGTTGTAGAAACGAGGTCTCACTGTGTTGCCTAGGCTGGTCTCACACTCCTGACCTCTCTCACCTTGGCCTCCCGAAGTGTTGGGATTAGAGGCATGAGCCACCATGCCCGGCCCTCAAAGTAGTTTTAAACATGTTAGGCATTTTTTTCTCCTGGAAGAAATATAATATACTCTATGTCATTTCAGAGGTCAGAGCCCAGGGATGTGAATGGAATCTACATGGAGGCAGAACGAAGGGCAATAAAGTGAAGCATATTCTAAGGATTACAGCTGCCATAAGCGGATGTGACACTGTATGTGTGGGTGACCTCCTTGTCACTGGATGACCCTGGAAGGGGTGCTCTAGGGAGAGCTTTCTGAGTGGCTGGGAGGATGCACTCCAAAGCCACTCAGGGCTGCACTTCCGATGCAACTGACATCAAGGAGCCTCTGAATACAGTAAGATGAAAAAGCCAAAATAAGAAAGCAACAGCTCTTTTCCCCCTAATGACTGGTGTTTGTTTGTGTTAAATACAACGCTCCACAACTTCTTTCAGGTTGTCAAGGGAATGTCTGAACGAGAGTGACAAAGATATTCAATCACATGATGCACATGCTGACAGCATCATATTGGGCCTCAGAAAAGAACACAGCCTTCTGTCTACTTACTGTTTTTGCACTGACAAGTTCGACAACCATTGTGATCAAGTTTGAAACCATAAATGCAGTCCTTCTCCGTCAGAGTGCAGTTTGATAACTCCCCACACGCAGGTGGATCAATTGTGATGTAGGTTGGTTCTAATAATAATAAGAGAGAAAAGAATCAATGAAACATATGATTACCTCTTAGATGCTATTCAATCTTTGAAATCCCACACCAGAGCAAATTACGAAAGTCTAATCAATAATTTTCATCAAACCCTAAACTTTTATACCCTAGTCATGTCTTTAACCCCTGAAACAGAAGTATTTTTATTCAGATTTTTGAAAATGTGCATGTGTCCTACTTCTCTGTGTTTGAGCAATGGATGCCTTTTTTGGGTGCCCTCACCCCAATCCTTCTCTGGTGGTCACCACTACTGAAAGCAGACAAGAGAGGGTAAAGTGAACGCCATTTAAACTACTAACTGTTCTATTTTGTTCCGACGTTTTCGGAGTTTATTTTTCATAATAATCAGGACACAACTGTCGACTAGCAATGATCTCACTCCCATTCTGCAGTACTTGCAAAATCTGTTATCACATTTTTTGCCCAAATGAATAAATCAGTTTTTGAGACGAGTTTAAAACACCTGGATTTCTTTGATCTTTTATGTGACACTCCCTCACTGATGTCAGATGATATGACAGATACCTAAGAGCTTATCAGGGGCCCAGAGGCTTGTGGGAGAGGCAGGAGAGAACCATGTGTTGGGGAAAGAGAGTGAGCAGCCATGCTGGAAAGAGAGTCAGAGAAGAAACCAAGACCAGAGGTCATCTTTTCCTTCCCCGCCACGTTCGTGATGAATTGCTCTGGGGAATAACAGTAACTCCACACATGTATATCACAAATAGTATGTGTCCGTATAACATTTACAGTGTTGCTCATAAGAACCTTCCAGCTTCGCCACACTCCAGTGGGGTGGGTGCTATCATCACCCTATTTTACAGATGAGGAAACCAAGCACAATGACCTGCCCGTAGTCACAGCAGTCATAAGTGGTGGACTCGAGATTCAAACCCTGGCAGTCTGACTCCAGAGTCTCACTCCAAACGTTTGTGCAATACAAAGCCTGTTGTCACGGTCACTGCTTTGCTGTGCATCGATAAGGGAGAGTTTACATATGCCAGGTTGTAGGAATGGTGTTAGCCAAGAGTGCATAATGACATTTTGACGCATCTTTTCAACCAAAATACACTATGAACTTCTTCAATGTAAGTGGCTTCGCACATCATTGTGAGGGAGCCAAGCACAGAACGTCTCTACCTACATTCTCACAGGTGCAGAGGGGAACTGGCTTATCTGAGTTTACATAGCAACCCGGTGGCAGGCTGGGAATAGAACACAACAGAGGCTCCTGACTTCCTGCCCAACACACCATCCATTAGGCCACACTGTCTTCTCAAGTTTCATCTCCTGCTACCATGGGAGAGAGACTAAAATAAGTGTTTTAACTGCCACTGCTAAGATCAAGAGGTCTACATTTTTATCCATCTGCTAAAAGGGGATGGTGATTCAACCCCTCCCAGGTAGCAGGCAATGATGACTTATTCAAAGAGATGCTTTGGTCAGCACTCTCCCTTCAAAAATATGGATGAGGTGGGCACAGCACAGCCTCTGTTTTTACAACAACATTACAGCCTGAAGAAAGTCTTCCTGAAATTTTTATGTAAACTTTCCACTGCTATAAAATGTCTAATTTCCTTCAGTGACTAAAATATTCTTTCTAACAGATAACCGTAAGCATCAAAAAGTAGTTAAAGTTTAGGTGAGTTTTAAGACACCCTGAACTAGATATGGTATTGCTGCTTTCCAACATTGTCTTAAAATGTACTGCAAACATCCTGTTTTCAAGCCTATTAGTTTTCTCTGTCATTACACTTCATTAGCCTCTCAGAATATTCATTCTGTTCCAGGCTTCAGCCACAAGACTGCCAATGTTTTGTCAAAATTACTCTAACCACAAATATAAGACAAACAGCAGAAGACATATTTCAGGCTTAAGTAAACCCACCATGTAGAGCTCCATGTTCTACAGTTTAGACCAAGGATTAGGGACACATTCAGAACTCTCTACGTACTGCTTTAGTGGATGGCTTATGGGTAGAGAAATGTCTTGAGCATATCTACACAGACCAAAACCGTGTATTCTGTGCTTATGTTTAGATGTGACGTTTATGAGAAACTTCTGCCTTCAGAAAATACACTATGGAGAAAATATATTGAAGAAGATTAAACTGACAATGAAAAATGCATAATAATCATAGTGTGGCATGAAATTTGACTTTTAGTGAATTTTAAGAATTTAAGAGAATGCATCATCTATCTTTTACAAAGATGATCGATCTTTCGTCTCTCTAATGATATTTTCTCTCATTAGTGATGTATGTACTGTTTTACGATATATATTATGATTAATGTATGGGATTAGGGTTATAATCTGTGGCTAGAAAGTAAAAGGAAAAAATGGACCGGACTGTGAGAAGATCAGAAGCACCACACCAACCTGAGCAGTCCCATATTTTATCCAAATAGCTTCGTCAGCTAGGTACACAGTCACAGATGCACGTCTAACACACATTTCTCCAAGAGGAAATATGTTCAATATGTTCACCTAAAACATTCAGTAGAACAGCTTTTGTTCACTTGAACAAAGAGAAAAAAATGCATCAAGGGGCTGATCCATATATGCTCACCCTGCAACGTGCATGTTAAATATTTTCAGTAAAACAAGTCCTACAAGAATTCTTGTAGGCCTCAGACAATGTGGTAGCATGCAAGAAGTATTTATGGCCTCCATTAAATGGAAGAGAGTGGGAAGCCCAGACATTTCAAAATTTGACACCCTCAATATTTAATATTAAAACACAGAAAAACTCAACAAAATAATTTATTCATAAAAATTGTCAATTTACTGTGGAACTATTCAATTTCTCCAATTTAGAATGGGCTGGGCACAACAAAATTCACTGCGATATATTAAGTGTAGACAGAAGCCTAAGTTTTTTTAAAAGGCATTTTTTTTTTTTGAGTTGGAGTCTCTGCCACCCAGACTGGAGTGCAGTGGCCGCGCCTGCCCACTGCAGCCTCGACCTGCTGGGCTCCGGCGATCCTTCTGCCTCAGCCTTCTGAGTAGCTGGAACTACAGGCGCGCGCTACCACGCCCGGCTAACTTTTTGATTTATTGTAGAGATGAGGTCTTGCTTGCCCAGGCGGGTCTCGAACCCGCGGGCTCAGGCAATCCACTCACCTCAGCCTCCCAAAGCGTGGGATTACAGGCTGAGCCACCGAGCCTGGCTTAAGAGGCATTTTAAATGCCTTTTAAATGCTTGGTATCTTGTTTCATCATATTTAACAAATGCATATTGCTTTCCTAGTCGGCTATAAACTGAAACAAATCTCAAAAACCTTTTGGGGGTGGTGACGCATTTCTTTGGTCCTTACTCCTGTTATCCTAAGTCACTGCAATAACTGTTGATTTGTAATAGATACATTAGCAGGCAACTAATTGTCTCAGAACATTTCAACTGAAGTCATAAGTTACATTCTATCACCTTTCATCATTCTCCCAACACCTTAGTCCTCCATTTCCTACCATGTGAGGCCTTATCTCCAGTGGTTAGAGCTCTGTGAGAACAACATTACAACAAAAATATCATCTATTAGTCTATAAATGATCTATTTTTATATATGCATGTGCCCTAGGAAAAAAAAATCTGACTGGACCACTAAATATATCTGGGAGTTTGTTAGTAATAGGATCAGTTGTACAGTCTCAGAACTAGTCCCATTACTAACATCAGGCAGTTTTTTAAGACAAAAAGTACTGTGAGACAACTGAGATTCAATTTCTTATTCTAAGTAATTAACTTCAAAGTGAAGCACCGTGTACACCATCCTGAACCAAAGCATTTAAAATCAACATTGAATTTATGACTCTTAAAGAACAAAGACCAAGAGCTGATTAGATCCTTATACAAGGAAGTTCTTGGGTGGGAGAATAGGTGATTTTTAAAGAATCTAGAATCATAGTATCACAGTATGATTGTTTTTCATCCAGATAACACAGAAGCTTGAAGAAGCGTTAGTGAAATATGCGAACTGTGCATTCTGTTTGTCTGAAAGTTGGAGCATCCTAAAATTTGTTATTACCCCATACTTTTCTCTAGTCTACACGGCAGTGCTTTGAATATGGAAAATATCTGATGAGTCTTGGCTAAAGATCAGAAGAGTCCCATTTAAATCCTACACTTCTGTGCTCCTATATTACATGGAGCATGACACTGGGATTGTGCCAGAGGGTACACGCCTTTCTAGAAAGATGGTGGCAATCCTCTCTGTCCTTGGCGAGTTTGGTGGACAGGGGTCGTTGAACAGAGGACCTGCTAAGACTTCTGGAGGCACTGAAGCATCTCTGTACGGGACCCCTGTTGGTCGGAGCAAAGAAAATTATCCCCCCTTAAACTGGCTGGGTGCTAGTAGACCTCTTTCAAAGGAGAGAAATGGTCTTGGATTTCCTCATTTAGGAGAATGGGGAAATACTTGCGTCAAGGTGGGGAAACTCAATGAAGTACTGCTTACAGAATCACCCTGCAATTCCATCTCATCTTGTATTGAATCAGCTGAGGAATTAAAGAAATACCTTAATGTCCTCCAAAGGAAGAAGGCTTGAAACAGCAGGAATTCATTGTCTTTGGCTACAACTATTTCTAAAGGGAACCCTGGAACAGCTTCTTTGTGGAGAAGAATTCTAGAAAGAGTTTCTGAGCCTAGAAGCAATAAAGAACAAAAATGGGTGTTTGTTATGGCTACATCCAGTTTGCTGTTTCCTACTCTCATCTGAGTGGGAACCACTGATCTTCACCTGTGGTCTGAGCGGTTTTTAGAGACTTTCCAAGTATCTGCACTGCCCAGAAAAGCCATTTACAAAAACCCCTGGGATTGTGTCTGAAATGCATATGTCCAGCCACCAAGTCTTATTCCAAGGCTTAGAGAACAAAATTCAAGAAGAAAATCTCTTAAAACATGCAGTAGTGTAAATATATACTGGTCCTTTATTTTACATTTATTTAAAATTTTAGGGCTAAGCCGGGCTCGGTGGCTCAGCCTGTAATCCCGCGCCTTTGGGAGGCTGAGGTGAGTGGATTGCCTGAGCCCGCGGGTTCGAGACCCGCCTGGGCAAGCAAGACCTCATCTCTACAATAAATCAAAAAATTAGCCAGGCG
>CAUYQG010191866.1:0-14702 GCA_963574415.1 Tarsius wallacei
AAAAAAAAAAAAAAAAGCCAGGCATGGCAGCATTTGCCTGTAGTTCCAGCTACTTGGAAGGCTGAGGCAGAAGGATCGCCTGAGCCCAGCAGGTCGAGGCTGCTGCAGTGGCCGTGAGCGTGCCACTGCACTCCAGCCTAGGCAACAGAGTGAGACAACGACTCCCCCCCAAAAAAAAAGAAGAAAGAAAGAAACAGTTCAAACTGTCACATCTTCATCAAATAGTACATGTTGCATATTTATTGGATCAGTTATTTCAGAGAACAGGATTTTTGGAGAAAAAAATATTACAGGAAAAAGGTCCCATGACACTGGCCCATGTGTGGCATCAATAAATGTCTCCTGGATGACAGAAAAAGTGAAGAGAGAATTTAGATTTTGCTTCCAGTGCTAATTTTCTTGGGAGTTAGGTGTTTGCAGACAAATGCAGGAACACAACCTGAAGAAAACTGTGGATTTTAGTATTTGACTTGGCAAGTGAGAGTTGAAAACCTAAGTGATGTGTCTGTTTTTATTTTCCAGAAAACAATATATGACAGCAATTTTTGTAAGAGCTCTTAACTTTCTACAAGACCTGTGACTCAGAAGACTACAGACTATGGCCAGCTCTTCTTTCTGATTTTGTCCTTTCATGCGAAAACTGCAAGACAATTGTTGAGACCTCAAATACATTTTGACTTCAATAAACTCATTGCAAATCACTAAAGTTATTTTTTCCCCACCCGCTGCCCCCATATGGAGGATTTCCAGGGCCTCAGAGTCAGGCTGCCTATAGGTGACAGACACACACAGACATTGAAGGAGTCAGGGTGAAGGATTGAGGACTCTTGGAAACACTTCAGTCCTCAATTTGTCCCCAAAGCTTGATCCTATTTCTGGAAGAGTGCTTCCTTCCTGCTCTCCCAGTGCCTCCCCACACATTTTCTGGGGTCCTCAGGCTTTTGAGTCCTGAGGTGGGGTCATGCTCAAGGCCCTGCTTCTATTTCATCTTCCTGTCCACACTCAGCCCTGCTAGTTACACCAGGCTCCTCTGGGCTTGCTCTGTGTCTCCCCCAGGTGTGCTGCAGGGGTTGGGAGGCCAGAGGCAGCTGGTGAGGCAAAGTCTGCAAAGCAGGGTAGATTTGAATTGGTGTTTATCGTGGTCTTTGGCATTCATTTTGATTTTTGAAAGCATACACCATGGGATACTACGCAGCCATAAAAAAGAATTAAATTATGTCCTTTGCAGTAACAAGGATGGAATTGGAGATCATAAGTGAACCGACTCAGAAACAGAAAACGAAACACAGCATGTTCTTACTCATAGGTGGGAGCTAAAGGGTCATAAAGGTGAAAACAATAGACACGGAGGACGCCAATAAGGGAAGGGCTGGGGTTCAGAAATTACCTATGGGGTACAGTGTTCACTATCTGGGGAATGGGCCACCCGAGACCCACTCCCCACCACTACACAATAAAAATGGGGAAAAAATTATTGCACTAAAACCCTGACTACCGAGTTTTCTAGCAACCCCTTAAATCATGCGGCTTCCCCTAGTCTTGTCCCTGCAAGTGGAAAGAGGGTCCACCTTCTCCCGCTCCAGATGGAGCTGCAAAGGCAGTGAAGGTTGGGGGAATGTGTGCTGGGTATGGGAATCCAGAACCGCAGGCCGTTTTGACCTTGAACCCAAGTCCTCCTTCCTGGAGTCCCATGGTAGAAGCACGGTACACGTTGTCTTTTGTTCCTCAGTGAAAATGGGGAAGGGAGATTCTTCAGTTGTCCCTAGTACATTTCTGGTAGCTGATACTTACCGATTTTTGATCCCTGACTCACAACCGCGTCCTTTACAGCTGGTGACCAGGCCACAGATGCCAGATCTCTGGGGAATTACTGACGACTTCTTATGGACCAAATGTCAAAGCCTTTGGGATTTCTCATCCATCATGAGCAGGCGATCACCCCCAACCCACACACTCAACTTTCTTTCCAAACTGCTGCTCTGTAGTCTACACCCACAAGATAGGTTCTGTCTGCCTATGTGTATCAAGCCAGAGTTTTCTGCTGAAACTTCATCTCTTGCATTAGGCTCCATAGAGTATTTACTTCAGGTCTTGTTATTGTCAGCCCCTTCACCACACGTACCTACACACACACATGCGCGCGCGTGCACACGCACACACACATACACACATGCGCTGGATCTTATTCCCTAGACAACAAGAATGGTCGTTTTTCCAATCTCGGTTTTACCCAGTTACAGTTTCTCTCCTGCCCCAGAAGCCCACATTGCTCAGTTTCTAGAATGCGGTGTGGCCATGCCATCAAGTCTTCTGTTTTGTGCAAAGTTGCTGTAGGTTGACTGTTAGCCCAACCTAGATTCTGTCTGTATTTCTCTTCATGTCATTCCCTCCAAAAACCCTCCTGAGTGCCTTCCTGGTTTACGTGGTTCTTTTCCATAATTGCCCTGATGCCCAGACTGAAGTGCAGTGGCACCATAGCAGCCTTGAACTCCTGGGCTCAAGGGACACTCCTGCCTCTGTTTTCTGAATTGCTGGATTACAGACATGGACCACCACTCCCAGATAATTAGAAAACAAAATTTTTTGAGTTGGAGTCTCACTCTGTCACCCAGGCTGGAGGGCAGTGGCATGGTCACAGTTCACCAAAACTTTGACCTCCTGGACTCAGACAATCCTTCTGCCTCAGCTTCCCGAGTAGCTGGGACTACAGGCATGTGCTGTCACGCCTGGTTAATTTTTAAATTATTTGATACAGAGGATGTCTCACTATGTTGCCTAGGCTGGTCTAGAACTCCTGGGTTCAAGCGATCCTCCCACCAGGATGTCCCAAAGTGCTAGGGTTATGGGCATGAGCCACCATGCCTGACCTTTTAAAAAAGTTTTTTTGGAACCCGCGGCTGGGGGGATCCCAGCACACCGCAATCATGTCTATCATGTCCTGTAACGGAGGAGCCATCATGGTCATGGAGGGGAAGTACTGTGTGGCCATCGCTGCAGACAGGCGCTTCGGGATCCAGGCCCAGATGGTGCCACAGACTTCCAGAAGATCTTTCCCATGGGTGACCAGCTGTACATTGGTCTGGCTGGGTTCACCACTGATGTCCAGATGGCTGTCCAGCACCTCAAGTTCCGGTTGAACCTGGATGAGTTGAAGGAAGGTCAGCAGATCATCCCCTCCTGTACGGAGCAGTTTGGTCCCTACTACACTGCACCTGTCGTTACTGGGCTGGACCCGAAGACCTTTAAGCCCTTCATTTGCTCTCTAGATTTCATCGGCTGTCCCATGGTGACTGACGACTGTGTGGGCAGTGGCACCTGCACCGAACAAATGTATGGGATGTGCGAGTCCCTCTGGGAACTCAGCATGGATCCGGAACACCTGTTTGAAACCATCTACCAGGCCATGCTGAATGCTGTGGACTGGGATGCGGTGTCAGGCATGGGGGTCATCGTCCACATCATTGAGAAGGATGAAATCACCACCAGGATGCTGAAGGCCCGGATGGACTAGCTTTTTCCCTGAGTCCACCGTTTTTTTTGGTTTTTTTTTGTTTTTAAATAAACTAGCCTTTCTTTCAAAAAAAAGTTTTTTTAATTTAAAAATGTATTTTGCTATATTGCACGGGATCCACTAATTTTGAAAGCACAGGTCCACGAAGCCCCGGGATCACCTAAATCCTAGACCTTTGTTGGTATTCAATTGTACTCAATACAATAGTGACTATCGGTCAGCCTCTCCCATGAGACTGGAATTCTTGGGTGCACAAAAGTGTCTTTTTGATCTTAAAATGATCAAATCTAACTGGACAAGTATCTGAATAATTACGATTTCTTAATCTGCACCTAAGTTTGAACCCCAGGTGGCACCATTTCATGTAAAAATCTTGAATCTCCTAGAACATTTCCTATATGTCACTGGCCACTAGGAGGAGCCCGTAAAATCCGTTCCCAGATGCAAAGCTCAAAGTGACTAAAACAAAATGATATTTCACTGGGTTCTGTGAGTTTAAAACAATTAGCCGGCTTTTCTCTTCATGACAAAAGAGGGTTCTGCATTGTTCTGGCAGGTGTCTGTAAGGGCTATCTCCTAAAATTTCATATTCATAGAGCAAGAGATAAGAAACCATGGGCAAAAAAGGCCAGAAAGACAAATATCACATGTTGTCAATCACATGTAGAAGCTAACAAAGTTGGTCCATGGAAGTCGAGAATAGAATGATGGATACTAGAGGCTGGGAAGGGTGGAGAGATGAAGAAAGGTTGGTTAATTGGTACAAAATATCATTAGATTAATTGGTACAAAATATCATTAGATAGAAGGAATAAAATCTAGTGCTCATTAGCACAGCTGGGGGACTATAATGAACAATAATTCATTGTATATTTCAAAATAGCTAGAGGAAATAGAAGATTGAAATATTTCCTGCATAAAGAAAAGATGAATCTTTGTGGAGACAGATATGCTAATTGCCTGATTTGATCTTTACATATGGTATGTATGTATCAAAATATCACCCGTGCCCCATAAGCATGTAAAATTATTACGAATCAATAAAAAAGAAATTGTGCAACAAAGGCTGTTGAAAATATGAGATAGAATCTGGGTAGAGCCCAAATGAAGGCGTGGCCATAGAGATGAAGAATAAAGGGGGCAGAGTTTTGATCATGTGGGTGGTGTGTGGAAGGAATAGGAAGTCAGGTTTGAAGGATGACATTAGAGAGGAAGTGAAGATCACTCAAAAGGAATGAGAGAGGGATGAGATGTCCTGGATGGTTCACATTAAAGGGATAATCTGAAATAGGCACAAGGCTAAGTGTTTTTACACGATACTGTTATTTAATTCATATTACTTTTGTGTAAACAAAGGTGTAGTTTTAATTTGCTGACAGTAGAAAGTTTAAATGGCTCTCCCAAGCTGACATAGTCCATATACCCAGAGTTGGAAAATTAGTCCCAGATGTCACATCCTTGATTTTACTGATTTGCTTCTCTTTCTTTCCTCTGTTGATCATGGGAAGGCATTAGGACACTCCATTAATGATGTTCTCTCTACAAATAGACAAATTCTACACTGTATTATAACAACTGGACTCCCTTAAACGATACCACAAGATCGTTCCCTGGTGTTACTGCCAGTCCTTTCCCTTGTTAACGTGAAGTCGCAGGTCAGGTGACCAGGTTGAAATGATAGCATCACAAAATACTATGTAGTTTCAGCTGTCGAAGGAAGCATATGCTAGCAAAATACCCGAGCTGTTGGTACAGGCTGCTGATCGCATGCTTTTGAAGATGTCACAGCTTTTATCCTCGACCTGCTGGGCTCTGGCGATCCTTCTGCCTCAGCCTTCCAAGCAGCTGGAACTACAGGCGTGCACTACCACGCCCGGCTGATTTTTTGATTTATTGTAGAGATGAGGCCTCGCCAAATTGCCCAGGCAGGTCTCGAACCCGTGGGCTCAGGCAATCCACTCACCTCAGCCTCCCAAAGCGCAGGATTACAGGCTGAGCCACCGAGCCCGGCGGAAACCACCATTCTAATGACTGTTTCTATGAATTTGGCTGCCGTAAGTAGTACCACATATAAGTGGAATCATGCTATATTTGTTTTTTGTGACTGGATTATTTCATTTAGCCTTCTGTCCTCTGGTTCATCTGTGTTAAACAGCTTGTGTCGGAATTTCCTTTTCTAAGGCTGAATAATATTTCATTATATGACTATACCAGGTTTTCTTTTATCTGCTCATCTGGGGTGAACACTGGGTTGCTTCCCTGTCCTGGCTATTGTCCACAGTGCTGTTACAAACACAGGTATGCTTGATTTTGATTCCTTTGGGCATATCTCCCCACAGGATAAATTGCTTGATCCTATGATAATTCTATTTTACTTTCTAAAAGACGCTCACACTCTTCCATTGATGCTGTATCATTTTAAATTCCCACCAACAGTGCACAAAGATTTTTATTTCTGCGCATCATTGGTGACACTTTTTCCATTTTGTTTCTTTGCTAGTCTGTTTTATAGCAGTCATCCTAATGGATATGAAAAGTCTATTTCATTCTGACCTGAGATTTGAAAAAAGCAAAAAAAAAAAACACTGTGTTAAAAAAAAAAATCCAGAAGTGTCACGTCACCCACCCATTCTGCCATTATGACCCACAGAAGAAAATAGAAGTTCTCCTTGCTTTAGCCTATTCTGTTTTTGAGTCACAAAGCTTCCCTATTTCACCGTGTGCCACTGTCTCTTTCAGGTTAACCTGCCTCCCTGAAGTTCCCCCACAAGCTACCTGCCTTACACTATCTGGTCTCCCCTCATGCTGTTCCCTTGGGCTCCTTCCAACCAAATATTCTGCATGTCAATTTCTACGTGTCCTCAGAAACGCTCCTCTTCATTCCCAGCCTCATGTCCCAATGCCTTCCCCCAGAACTTTCCGTGCCTCCCCTGTGTTTCCATAGAGCACTCTGCTCATGGCGGTGGGAGGCAGAGGAGGCGTCCCCATGGGTGCTCTGCAGCTAGGACCCTGCTGTCCCAGAAGCTGTGATCCTCCTAACTGGCAGGTAAAGATAGAGAACAGATTCTTTTTGTCAGTTTAGAACTTGATGCATTGACTTTAAATCTCTTTGATTTTTCTTGAAACTCTGAATTGTCTTAAAACGTTAGGAGATGGGGTGATGGGCGAGGGGTGGTCCTCTTGCTCCTCTTCTCTCCAGGGATGCAGAAAACCACTAAATCTCGTTCACAGTCACCACTTCACTACTCACCTTCCTCTTCAACTGCCCAAAGGGAAGCCAGGCACTGTGGTCATTTTTTATGCTAAAGATGAAATTGACTCATTTAGTGACTTGCTCATTCATAAATTGATCATTTATCTATTAAAGGAATGTTTACTGATCCTCTTCTCTGTCCCATGCACTGCCCTAGGCAAAGATGAGTAAATCCAGACATGGTCCCTGCAGTCATGAAGTTAACAGTCCAGGGAAACTTGCATCAATTAACTGATTATACATTTATAAAACTACAACCTCGGGTTTGCTACAATGGAGAGTGCATGGAACCAGCATAGCCCACGAAGGAAACATAGACAGGTCACTGGGGTCAGGCCTGAATCGTCCACAGATGGAAAGATTGAACTGAAATACTGCATCAATGAGGTAAGGAAAGGGAAGTCACAAAAAGCACCAACAATGGAAACCAAAAAAATACTGAGCAGCTGTCAAGAGCTATAAGAACAATTTAAAAATATAGGACCAATCCTCTCTGAGACACATTGTCCCTAGTGGAAAATGCAGCTGATGGACAAGGCTCTGACAGGCCAACCTCTGTTGATATAGAGATATCAGATGTGGTGAATTCCTCACAGATCTGTGTGTTGCAAAAAAAGGTCTGACTCCCTAACTTCAAGCCTCTGCATCTGTAGAGTCAGAGGCCAAAATCTGGACTTTTTCCTCCATGTATTTCGTAGGCAGAGGATGTAGTTAGGTCCTAGAAACCTGAAGGTTCACAAGGAGAACAGAGTGGTGATTTCCCGGCCTGCTCTCCTGTGTTCTGCCCTGCTAAGGATGAATACAGGGAGGTGTGGGGACGAGACTGTGATGAAACAGAGGCTGGAAGCCAGGATCTGTGACTAGCCGTGTTCCTCGTGGGCAGGACCAGCAAGGCTCACTGGATACAAATAGCCCCGGGCTCCAGGGCTTCACAGTCTCTTGCAGTAGAGCTCAAATCGCTCATTGTTGCTAAAGCTGAGAGCTCAAAGCAAAATCGACCACCATGAGGCTATCGGTGTCTCTCCTGCTGGTCACTCTGGCCCTTTGCTGCTACCCGCGTGAGTGTAATAGGTCACCAGTCCAGCACCAGCCCTGGTAAGTATCCTTCTCTGAGCACGAAGTCCGCTTATTTGGGGTGAGGTTGGGGTCTGGAACAATCCCAAACTCCAAACCTTTTCCTGTGCTTATTGCACTAGATCCTGAAAAAGCCCGGGGCTCATTTCATCAACTTCCCAACATCTAGGAATTATAACGGAAAATCATCTCAGGCAAATGCTACACATTTTTCTGAGTTTCACTCTGTGACTGAGATCTGTGTTCAGAGGCAGCATAATGTCATGCCAGGTCTGGGGTGAATCTGGGCTCTGCCACTTCCCAGCCCTTTGACCTTGGGCAAGGTGCTCACCTTCTCCAACCCTCTCCCTCTCACTGGTACTTAGAGCTTCCACCAGGAGAGGCCATGAGGGTGGACTGAGATTGCGTGTGTCTAGAGTCTCGCTGTAGCTACAAAGCCAATAGCTGGAGCCATCAGACATTCTTCCACCCAGAGCCTTTAGGTGCCAAGTGAGCCCACAGCTTCTAAGTTATAAGTTCAGACTCATCAAGTGTTACAGTTGGAAGGCTCCTTGGAGAACTGAATCTCTGAATAATAAGCCTTCAAATAGACTCTGAGAATAAGCAGCAATCAGATTACATCTAGGGGCACTCTTAATTTTCTAGGGATTCTACCAGTAATGGTGGTAGAGCTGGCACAATCATTAGCATTACAGCTTTTATCTTTTTATACCTAATTCTAGTCATTCTTGCCATACAATTCTTTGGTCTGTTTTCCTATAATTTTTAGGGCTCATCCAATCTCATATTCCTCTTCCTCTTACTTAAAAAAGCTTTACTTTATTATAAAAATATGTGGGGTACAAATCAGGATTAGGTACACAAGTAAGCTATAGGCAGGTGAAGTTTGGGCCTCCAACTGGTCTTCCTTTCCCCTGGCTTAGGGTCAGGCACCCTTAGTGTGCCTCTTACTTTTTGAAACTCCTCCTCTTTCTCTCCGCTGCCTCTGATCCTAACTTTTCCAAATTCTCCCCTAGTGTGATGCTGTCTTTTCAGGGATCACGTGGAGCCTGGTGGAGCACTTCCTGGGCGCAGAATGTTCGCCAAAGGCTTGGGGTAATGGGGTATTCAGACCAGGCAAAGTGGTGACTCCAGGTCTCACCAAGATTCCCAGTGGGGGCAGAAAGGAGCCCCTAAATAATCCTTTCAACCCTAAGAATTCTGAGCATCATCAAAGGCCAGTATAAACAAAGGGGCCACCCACAATATCCTGTATAAACTTCTAATGTGGGTAAAAACTGATTTGCTTTATTTCATTTTACCTTTTTTTAAAAAAATTTTTTGAGTTGGAGTC
This sequence comes from Tarsius wallacei, assembly GCA_963574415.1. Lineage (NCBI taxonomy): Eukaryota > Metazoa > Chordata > Mammalia > Primates > Tarsiidae > Tarsius > Tarsius wallacei. Next base: position 9,172 of record CAUYQG010191866.1, read on the forward strand.
TCACTCTGTCGCCCAGACTAGAGTGCAGTGGCACACTCATGGCCACCCCAGTGTTGACCTGCTGGGCTTCAGTGATCCTTCTGCCTCAGCCTTCCAAGTAGCTGGAACTATAGGCGCATACTTCTGCACCCAGCTAATTTTTAAAAAATTTATTGTAGAGACGAGGTCTTGCCAAGTTGTCCAGGCTGGTCTCGAACCTGCGGGCTCAGGCAATTCACTCACCTTAGCCTCCCAAAGCACTGGAATTACAGGCTGAGCCACCAAGCCTGGCCCATTTTACCTTTTAACTTAGCATAATCCTAAATCTTCCAACTTAACCTCAAAATATTACCTTAAACATTTTTATAATTTTCCTTCTTCTAATTCAGATTTCCTCTCACTTCTCTGATGTCTGATAAGATCTGACTCTACCATTTACTTCAAAACTGTATCACCCAAGACCTCCTCTCAGCAATAGCCAAGCCTCTTCAAGTGCCACTCAATTGGCCGAGAAAGCCTGATATTTTCAAACCAGGAGAAAACAATTTCAGTAAACCAGAGCTTTGGAATGTATGCCATGTGTTTTAAAAAAACCAAATACTGGCTGGGCACAGTGGCTCACACCTATAATCCCAGCACTTTGGGAGGCCGAGGTGAAAGGATTGCCTGATCCCATGGGTTCGAGACCAGCCTGGGCAACTTTGGCGAGATCTCATCTCTACAATAAATTAAAAAATGAGCCAGGCATGGTGGCACGTGCCTGTAGTTCCAGCTACTTGGAAGGCTGAGGTGGAAGGATCGCCTGAGCCCAGCAGGTCGAGGCTGTGCTGGCCGTGAGCATGCCACTGCCCTCTAGCCTGGGCGACAGAGTGAGGCTCCAACTCAAAACAATAAAAAATAAAAAAACAAATACTAAATGAGTGACCAGGAACTTAGTTCTTCAGTCCTGGCTGTGCCCTTTGCTGTGTGTTCTTGAGAAAGTCACACCTCCAGGATCTTGCCTTGTCATCAGCACAATTATGGGTTGGAACGTAGAATCCTGTAGACCCTGTCTGCTCTAATATCAGAGAACAGTAGGAAAAGAAACAGACTCTCCTTACACAAGTTATGTTTTCATTCTTGTGCTCCAACCGATGCGGAGATCTGTCCAGAGGTTACTGCTGACCTCCTAGCCTCCATGCTTCTTAATAAGATGCAGCTTGAGCTACACCTGGCCAAATTTAACCTAACTCCGGAAGTTATAGCATCCAAGATGCAAGTGAAGACATGCATAGATGATATGTCTTTTGACAACAAAATACGAAATGGAAGAATACTGGTAATTTCTCTAGTTTCTTTCTCCCTTATGCACAGAGACTTCTGATGAGCTGCACATTGTGAAATGAGGTGGGCTTGCTGTCTTATGGGGGGCACAGGTGGCAGGCACCTGTCTAGCTGGTCACCTCTTGAGTGGGTCACCCAGGGCCACAGGTGGGTGCTGCCACTGCACCTGTGGTATTCAGTTTACCTGCACATAGCATCCTGGGCATATTCCTTTTCCCCCTAATGTCACCTCCTGGATGCCATGCTCCCGTAGTGTCCTGAGGAGAAAGACTGCCAGGTCTTAGGCAGGGCTGGAGAAGGACAAAGCATCGTGGCCTTCCTGTTGGGGAGCCTTCCTGAGGCTGAGGCCGAGCACCACTCACACAGTGGACATAGTCTTTATGGAACTGAACCTCCTGGGGTTGTGGGAAGCAATGAGCAGGGAGAGGGGGCAGGGAGGGACCTAGATCCTGCAGAGCCAAGGAACCCCCCCAATCTTCATGCCACACTGTCCCCTCTTCACCCGGTACACTCTTGTGATCATGGCCAGTAGGTAGAGACTCTCACTGCTGTGTCTCCTGCAGTGCGTTCGGAAGCTGGGTGTTTCCATTATGTCTTGTCAAGAAGTCAGAGTTTTATCAGGGGGTCTCTCAGTCCATCAGCCTCTGGCTTGAGGTTGTGAGGTTCAGCTGCCAATGCCCATAGAAGCTGGAGGCTCAGGGTTGGAGAGCCCGTGGACTCAGAGGCAGAATTCCCACCTGGGGGAGGCTGGAGGCTCCTCAAAACAGAGCTCCCCAGTGTCCTTCCAGGCCTGTCCCGTCTCTAAGCCCTTTTCTCCCATTGCAGGAAAAAAAGAAAGACAGTTCTGGGTCATTCCAGAAAAAAACTCCTGACTGTCCTGTCCACCTCTGTACCCTCCCCTTTCCATGAGGGTCCTGAGCTACACTCCTGGGTCCCCTCTGGGCTTATTGGCCTGGCGTGGAAAGGCTGTTCCCTCACATGCGTGGGTGTTGTAATGGTCCCAGGTCTAGGCCCCAGGTTCCCTCCACACTGGGCTCCTGCCTCTGTCCTTCTAATTGCCTTTGGTGGCAAATTCCATTGGCCACTTGGATGTGTTAACACACTGTCTTCAGAAGCAGCATAACTGACCTCATCTTTCTTTCTTTTTCTATTTCAGTTTCAAATACTGTCTAAATGTGCCTGAGATATAAAAACCGTTTCATCCTGGCTTCCACTGTCTTTCAATGATACCCTGATCTTCACTGCAGAATGTAAAGATTTCAACGTCTTGCTTTAATAAATGACTTCCCCCGCACTCTCCTGTGTTCTTCTTATGAGTCTGCAGTCTCGGGTCCTGAACCGAGGGTGGTTTGAATAGTGAAGTGGCCTTTTGCTGTGGATGGGAATCAATTCCAGAGAACCCATGTCCTGGTACTGATGGGGCCTGAGGTCCAGGCATCACAGTAGGAAACATTCGGTAGGAACCATTCTGCATTACTCTACAGGTGTCCCATTCATGCACCACCTGTGAAAATGATGGCAAAGGGTAAACAGCAATTACCCCGCTCCTGCTATTCTTGCACTGAGGGAACCCTTAGCCCACGTGGTTGACCAGTTGCATGGTTCTCATCCAGCAGAGTCCTAGTGTAATGGCCCCTGAGAACCACAGTCAGTCTGCCTGGTGTCCACCTCTTCACTGTGGTTTGGCTCCCATGTCATGTCCAGTATAAATTATGTGCCATCCCATCTACTTTTCAGTTTGGGGTGCATCTCCAGGTTTCATTTTTGAGTTAGCACTTATTTGCTGCGTGTTTACCACTCACCAGCATTTGAGGTGAATTCTGCATTCCCCAGTTTGGAAGGATTAGGGTGTAGGTATCTTTTTGGGGACCAGTGATCCGCTTACTGCTGCAGCTCTCCCTCCTCACATCTAAGAGTCCCGTGGGCCTTGTTTCCCCCACTGTGCCAGTGTGACTTGGTCGAGTTCCTCCATTCCATCCCCCCAGCCATCATCACAACTAGTCCATATCAGTCTCCTAAATGGTCCTGGCCTTGGAGATACCCTTTCTGCAATACATCTTCCTAACTGATGCAAAGTGAGCCCCCTCAAATTGAAATGTGAACCTGATACCCTCTGCATAACCCTCAAAAACCAGAAGGGATGTGTTCCCAAATGTTGCAAGTAAGAGCACTTAATGTGATCATAGTTATATATACACAATATTTTGATTGAGAAAATAGTACACAAGAGTTATTATGAGTACACCGATACTTTTAACATGTATTTATTTAATTATATCAAGATATAGGTACATCTGAAATAGTACCTAAGTGAGTGAAATATATGACCTACATTTTCGCTAACACTATGCCTGACGGACCCAAGGACTCAGTCACTTTTTACGTCTCTTCCTCTTTGAGGGCCTCTCAGGCACCCACACCTGGAATACAGCTTCCTCTGTTATCTTCACTTCTTTCTATGATATAGTTTGCATATTATAGAGTTCCTGTGGGATTATATAAGATAAATTAATAATGTAAAGCACTCAACAAAAATTATGAATCGTTATCTTAAAGCTTCTCTTTATTGAGAAATCTGTGTCCTCAGATTATGGCTGGAAAATTTTCATGTTCTGTCTCACCGAGTCCTCAAGAGCACACAGGAACATAGAGAATGTTACCATTATTTTGTGTGTGAATGAGAAGTGTCCTACACAATGGTCCCCAACCCTGGCTTTGTTTGGAATCAGCTGGAAGGCTGATATTCCCCAACCAGAACAGGCTTATCAGTATCTCTGCGAGTTGAACCTATATAGTGTGCATTCCCTCAACTCCCACCCCTGATATGCAGAGAACTAGTGATTTGTGGCAGAAGGAGCTGGAAGACAAGAGTTCTGTATGAGACTCAGAGAACTCCTAGCATTACCAAGGTTATCACCTTGAGGCCTATCTCTTATACTTTGTCCCTCCAAGGCTGGTCATTCACTGGTTTTACTGTTGTAAAATTAGTCACTTAGGTTCATGCTCTGTATGATTTTCTTCCAGAGCTGATATTAGAGTGTGAGATGAGATTAACCCAGAATCCACAGAAGGGGCCATCTGAGTGGCAGTAAGGACATTATACAAAGTTGAGCAGGCCTATAATTTCATCCTCACTGGATGTGTTATTTCAGAGCTGTTGACAGCCCAAGACGGTGGATCTCCAGTTGTCAATGTTCTGTTGTTTGACACCCTATTTTCTTCCTTGTTGAAAATATCAGCAATCTTTAACAAACTCTGCTTTAAAATATACAGGAAATTGAACTTTACCAAGTACGAAATGTTTACCTGTGTTGGGTCTCTAGGCTTTAACCCTTGAGGCTTCTCCCACAACCTGTTTATATAGTTTTTTTCCCCCTTGAAAAGCTTTACTTATCTCTGCCTAGGATTTCTTCCTGAATTCACTTTTGCTTACTATGTGCCTGATACTCTAGGATAGATCAATATGCTTAAAACAAAACTGTATCTTTGTTGCAGGCTTGCTTGAAGTAAATCTGCAATGATTCTCCTTTTTTCTAAAAAACACTGTTCAATGTCTTAATTCAGAAATTTGAATATTGCAGCCCTGTGTAATAATCAAAACTTCACATTGACTCAAATTTAAAGCTTCTCTCTTTTCCTTTCCTGACACTTTCATGAATCCTCTCCATGATAAATAACCATGGTGCATGGCAACTTTAGTGCTGGGGTGTAGAAAGACCAGAAACAAAGGAGAAGAATTCTCTTAATTGACCCAAACTGCTCTGGATTGGTCTAAGTTCTTTGGGCATTGTGGTGTTTTATCTCATGGGACACATTGATATATGTCAGAGAAAACACATTACTAAGATCTCTCATGTCCCTGATGCAAGTGGATTGCCTGAGCCCGCGGGTTCGAAACCCGCCTGGGCAAGCAAGACCTCATCTCTACAATAAATCAAAAAATTAGCCGGGCATGGTAGTGCGCGCCTGTAGTTCCAGCTACTCGGAAGGCTGAGGTGGAAGGATCGCAGAGCCCAGCAGGTCGAGGCTGCGGTGGCTGGGAGCGGCCACTGCACTCCAGTCTGGGCAACAGAGTGAGACTCCAACAAAAAAAAAAAAAAAAAAGAAAGAAATTGCTAGGTTGAAGAAGCAGAGCTAATAGGGCCACCTCTTGAAAAAATTCCACCCAGTAGCTCAACAGTGACACTCAGCTTTCAATCTTGAACAAACATAAGAGTAGAATAAAATCT